>CM062479.1:3008966-3050055 GCA_031479575.1 Coregonus ussuriensis | reverse complement strand
TGCAGGGAGAACAGTAAAACTACTGCTAGTGAGAAATGTAAAACTAATGCAGGGAGAACAGTGAAACTACTGCTAGTAAAACTACTGAATATGAGAACACGAAAACTACTGCAGGGAGAACACGAAAAATACTGCAGGGAGAACAGTACAACTACTGCTAGTGAGAACAGTAAAACTACTGCAGGGAGAACAGTACAACTACTGCTAGTGAGAACACTAAAACTACTGTAGGGAGAACAGTAAAACTACTGCAGGGAGAACAGTAAAACTACTGCTAGTGAGAACAGTGAAACTACTGCTAGTGAGAATAGTAAAGCTACTGCAGGGAGAACCGTAAAACTACTGCTAATGAGAACAGTAAAACTACTGCTAGTGAGAACAGTACAACTACTGCTTGTGAAAACACTAAAACTACTGCTAGGGAGAACAGTAAAACTACTGCTAGTGAGAACACTAAAACTACTGCAGGGAGAACAGTAAAACTACTGCAGGGAGAACTGTAAAACTACGTCTAGGGAGAACAGTAAAACTACTGCTAATGAGAACAGTAAAACAACTGCTAGTGAGAACAGTAAAACTACTGCAGGGAAAACAGTAAAACTACTGCTAGTGAGAACAGTAAAACTACTGCAGGGAGAACTGTAAAACTACTGCTAGGGAGAACAGTAAAACTACTGCTAATGAGAACAGTAAAACAACTGCTAGTGAGAACAGTAAAACTACTGCTAGGGAGAACAGTAAAACTACTGCAGGGAAAACAGTAAAACTACTGCTAGGGAGAACAGTAAAACTACTGCAGGGAGAACAGTAAAACTACTGCTAATGAGAACAGTAAAACTACTGCTAGTGAGAGCACTAAAACTACTGCTAGTGAGAACACTAAAACTACTGCAGGGAGAACACTAAAACTACTGCAGGGAGAACAGTAAAACTACTGCAGGGTGAACAGTAAAACTACTGCAGGGAGAACAGTAAAACTACTGCAGGGAGAACAGTAAAACTACTGCAGGGAGAACAGTAAAACTACTGCAGGGAGAACAGTAAAACTACTGCTAGTGAGAACAGTACAACTACTGCTAGTGAGAACACTAAAACTACTGCTAGTGAGAACAGTAAAACTACTGCTAGTGAGAACAGTAAAACTACTGCTAGTGAGAACAGTACAACTACTGCAGGGAGAACAGTAAAACTACTGCAGGGAGAACAGTAAAACTACTGCAGGGAGAACAGTACAACTACTGCAGGGAGAACAGTAAAACTACTGCTAGGGAGAACAGTAAAACTACTGTAGGGAGAACAGTAAATCTACTGCTAGTGAGAACACTAAAACTACTGCTAGTGAGAACACTAAAACTACTGCAGGGAGAACAGTAAAACTACTGCAGGGAGAACAGTAAAACTACTGCTTTTGAGAACATTAAAACTACTGCTAGTGAGAGCACTAAAACTACTGCTAGTGAGAACACTAAAACTACTGCAGGGAGAACAGTAAAACTACTGCAGGGTGAACAGTAAAACTACTGCAGGGAGAACAGTAAAACTACTGCAGGGAGAACAGTAAAACTACTGCAGGGAGAACAGTAAAACTACTGCAGGGAGAACAGTAAAACTACTGGTAGTGAGAACAGTACAACTACTGCTAGTGAGAACACTAAAACTACTGCTAGTGAGAACAGTAAAACTACTGCTAGTGAGAACAGTAAAACTACTGCTAGTGAGAACAGTACAACTACTGCAGGGAGAACAGTAAAACTACTGCAGGGAGAACAGTAAAACTACTGCAGGGAGAACAGTACAACTACTGCAGGGAGAACAGTAAAACTACTGCTAGGGAGAGCAGTAAAACTACTGTAGGGAGAACAGTAAATATACTGCAGGGAGAACAGTAAAACTACTGCTAGTGAGAACAGAAAAACTACTGCTAGTGAGAACAGTAAAACTACTGAATAGAGAACAGTAAAACTACTGCTAGTGAGAACAGTACAACTACTGCAGGGAGAACAGTAAAACTGCTGCAGGGAGAACAGTAAAACTACTGCAGGGAGAACAGTACAACTACTGCAGGGAGAACAGTAAAACTACTGCTAGGGAGAACAGTAAAACTACTGTAGGGAGAACAGTAAATCTACTGCTAGTGAGAACACTAAAACTACTGCTAGTGAGAACAGTAAAACTACTGCTAGTGAGAACACTAAAACTACTGCAGGGAGAACAGTAAAACTACTGCAGGGAGAACAGTAAAACTACTGCTAGTGAGAACAGTAAAACTACTGCAGGGAGAACTGTAAAACTACTGCTAGGGAGAACAGTAAAACTACTGCTAATGAGAACAGTAAAACAACTGCTAGTGAGAACAGTAAAACTACTGCTAGGGAGAACAGTAAAACTACTGCAGGGAAAACAGTAAAACTACTGCTAGGGAGAACAGTAAAACTACTGCAGGGAGAACAGTAAAACTACGTCTAATGAGAACAGTAAAACTACTGCTAGTGAGAGCACTAAAACTACTGCTAGTGAGAACACTAAAACTACTGCAGGGAGAACAGTAAAACTACTGCAGGGTGAACAGTAAAACTACTGCAGGGAGAACAGTAAAACTACTGCAGGGAGAACAGTAAAACTACTGCAGGGAGAACAGTAAAACTACTGCAGGGAGAACAGTAAAACTACTGCTAGTGAGAACAGTACAACTACTGCTAGTGAGAACACTAAAACTACTGCTAGTGAGAACAGTAAAACTACTGCTAGTGAGAACAGTAAAACTACTGCTAGTGAGAACAGTACAACTACTGCAGGGAGAACAGTAAAACTACTGCAGGGAGAACTGTAAAACTACTGCAGGGAGAACAGTACAACTACTGCAGGGAGAACAGTAAAACTACTGCTAGGGAGAACAGTAAAACTACTGTAGGGAGAACAGTAAATCTACTGCAGGGAGAACAGTAAAACTACTGCTAGTGAGAACAGTAAAACTACTGCTAGTGAGAACAGTAAAACTACTGAATAGAGAACAGTAAAACTACTGCTAATGAGAACAGTAAAACTACTGCTAGTGAGAACAGTACAACTACTGCTAGTGAGAACAGTAAAACTACTGCTAGTGAGAACAGTAAAACTACTGCTAGTGAGAACAGTAAAACTACTGCAGGGAGAACAGTAAAACTACTGCTAATGAGAACAGTAAAACTACTGCTAGTGAGAACAGTACAACTACTGCTATTGAGAACACTAAAAATACTGCAGGGAGAATAGTATAACTACTGCTAATGAGAACAGTAAAACTACTGCTAGTGAGAACAGTACAACTACTGCTAGTGAGAACACTAAAACTACTGCAGGGAGAACAGTAAAACTACTGCAGGGAGAACAGTAAAACTACTGCTAGTGAGAACAGTAAAACTACTGCTAGGGAGAACAGTAAAACTACTGCTAGTGAGAACAGTAAAACTACTGCTAGTGAGAACAGTACAACTACTGCAGGGAGAACAGTAAAACTACTGCAGGGAGAACAGTAAAACTACTGCAGGGAGAACAGTACAACTACTGCAGGGAGAACAGTAAAACTACTGCTAGGGAGAACAGTAAAACTACTGTAGGGAGAACAGTAAGTCTACTGCAGGGAGAACAGTAAAACTACTGCTAGTGAGAACAGTAAAACTACTGCTAGTGAGAACAGTAAAACTACTGAATAGAGAACAGTAAAACTACTGCTAATGAGAACAGTAAAACTACTGCTAGTGAGAACAGTACAACTACTGCTAGTGAGAACAGTAAAACTACTGCTAGTGAGAACTGTAAAACTACTGCTAGTGAGAACAGTAAAACTACTGCAGGGAGAACAGTAAAACTACTGCTAATGAGAACAGTAAAACTACTGCTAGTGAGAACAGTTCAACTACTGCTATTGAGAACACTAAAAATACTGCAGGGAGAATAGTATAACTACTGCTAATGAGAACAGTAAAACTACTGCTAGTGAGAACAGTACAACTACTGCTAGTGAGAACACTAAAACTACTGCAGGGAGAACAGTAAAACTACTGCAGGGAGAACGTAAAACTACTGCTAGTGAGAACAGTAAAACTACTGCTAGGGAGAACAGTAAAACTACTGCTAGGGAGAACAGTAAAACTACTGCAGGGAAAACAGTAAAACTACTGCAGGGAGAAGAGTAAAACTACTGCAGGGAGAACAGTAAAACTACTGCTAGGGAGAAAAGTAAAACTACTGCTAGGGAGAACAGTAAAACTACTGCTAGTGAGAACAGTAAAACTTCTGCTAGTGAGAAAACTAAAACTACTGCAGAGAGAACAGTACAACTGCTGCAGGACAACAGTAAAACGACTGCTAATGAGAACAGTAAAACTACTGCTATTGAGAACAGTACAACTACTGCTAGTGAGAAAAGTAAACTACTGCTAGTGAGAACTGTAAAACTACTGCTAGTGAGAACAGTAAAACTACTGCAGGGAGAACAGTAAAACTACTGCTAATGAGAACAGTAAAACTACTGCTAGTGAGAACAGTACAACTACTGCTATTGAGAACACTAAAACTACTGCTAGGGAGAACAGTAAAACTACTGCTAGGGAGAACAGTAAAACTACTGCAGGGAAAACAGTAAAACTACTGCAGGGAGAAGAGTAAAACTACTGCAGGGAGAACAGTAAAACTACTGCTAGGGAGAAAAGTAAAACTACTGCTAGGGAGAACAGTAAAACTACTGCTAGTGAGAACAGTAAAACTTCTGCTAGTGAGAAAACTAAAACTACTGCAGAGAGAACAGTACAACTGCTGCAGGACAACAGTAAAACGACTGCTAATGAGAACAGTAAAACTACTGCTATTGAGAACAGTACAACTACTGCTAGTGAGAAAAGTAAAACTACTGCTAGTGAGAACTGTAAAACTACTGCTAGTGAGAACAGTAAAACTACTGCAGGGAGAACTGTAAAACTACTGCTAATGAGAACAGTAAAACTACTGCTAGTGAGAACAGTACAACTACTGCTATTGAGAACACTAAAACTACTGCAGGGAGAATAGTAAAACTACTGCTAATGAGAACAGTAAAACTACTGCTAGTGAGAACAGTACAACTACTGCTAGTGAGAACACTAAAACTACTGCAGGGAGAACAGTAAAACTACTGCTAGTGAGAACAGTAAAACTACTGCTAGGGAGAACAGTAAAACTACTGCTAGGGAGAACAGTTAAACTACTGCAGGGAGAAGAGTAAAACTACTGCAGGGAGAACAGTAAAACTACTGCTAGGGAGAACAGTAAAACTACTGCTAGGGAGAACAGTAAAACTACTGCTAGTGAGAACAGTAAAACTACTGCTAGTGAGAACACTAAAACTACTGCAGGGAGAACAGTACAACTGCTGCATGAGAACAGTAAAACAACTGCTAGTGAGAACAGTAAAATTATTGCAGGGAGAACAGTAAAACTACTACTAGTGAGAACAGTAAAACTACTGCTTGTGAGAACAGTAAAACTACTGCTAGTGAGAACAGTAAAACTATTTCTAGGGAGAACAGTAAAACTACTGCAGGAGAACAGTAAAACTACTGCAGGAGAACAGTAAAACTACTGCTAGTGAGAACAGTAAAACTACTGCAGGGAGAACAGTAAAACTACTGCAGGGAGAACAGTAAAACTACTGCTAGGGAGAACAGTAAAACTACTGCTAATGAGAACAATAAAACTACTGCTAGTGAGAACAGTAAAACTACTGCTAGGGAGAACAGTAAAACTACTGCAGGGAGAACAGTACAACTACTGCAGGGAGAACAGTAAAACTACTGCTAGGGAGAACAGTAAAACTACTGTAGGGAGAACAGTAAATCTACTGCAGGGAGAACAGTAAAACTACTGCTAGTGAGAACAGTAAAACTACTGCTAGTGAGAACAGTAAAACTACTGAATAGAGAACAGTAAAACTACTGCTAATGAGAACAGTAAAACTACTGCTAGTGAGAACAGTACAACTACTGCTAGTGAGAACAGTAAAACTACTGCTAGTGAGAACTGTAAAACTACTGCTAGTGAGAACAGTAAAACTACTGCAGGGAGAACAGTAAAACTACTGCTAATGAGAACAGTAAAACTACTGCTAGTGAGAACAGTTCAACTACTGCTATTGAGAACACTAAAAATACTGCAGGGAGAATAGTATAACTACTGCTAATGAGAACAGTAAAACTACTGCTAGTGAGAACAGTACAACTACTGCTAGTGAGAACACTAAAATTACTGCAGGGAGAGCAGTAAAACTACTGCAGGGAGAACAGTAAAACTACTGCTAGTGAGAACAGTAAAACTACTGCTAGGGAGAACAGTAAAACTACTGCTAGGGAGAACAGTTAAACTACTGCAGGGAGAACAGTAAAACTACTGCAGGGAGAAGAGTAAAACTACTGCAGGGAGAACAGTAAAACTACTGCTAGGGAGAACAGTAAAACTACTGCTAGGGAGAACAGTAAAACTACTGCTAGTGAGAACAGTAAAACTACTGCTAGTGAGAACACTAAAACTACTGCAGGGAGAACAGTACAACTGCTGCATGAAAACAGTAAAACAACTGCTAGTGAGAACAGTAAAATTATTGCAGGGAGAACAGTAAAACTACTACTAGTGAGAACAGTAAAACTACTGCTAGTGAGAACAGTAAAACTACTGCTAGTGAGAACAGTAAAACTATTTCTAGGGAGAACAGTAAAACTACTGCAGGAGAACAGTAAAACTACTGCAGGGAGAACAGTAAAACTACTGCAGGGAGAACAGTAAAACTACTGCAGGGAGAACAGTAAAACTACTGCAGGGAGAACAGTAAAACTACTGCTAGGGAGAACAGTAAAACTACTGCTAATGAGAACAATAAAACTACTGCTAGTGAGAACAGTAAAACTACTGCTAGGGAGAACAGTAAAACTACTGCAGGGAAAACAGTAAAACTACTGCTAGGGAGAACAGTAAAACTACTGCAGGGAGAACAGTAAAACTACTGCCAGTGAGAACACTAAAACTACTGCAGTGAGAACACTAAAACTACTGCAGGTAGAACAGTAAAACTACTGCAGGGAGAACAGTAAAACTACTGCTAGGGAGAACAGTACAACTACTGCAGGGAGAACAGTAAAACTACTGCTAGGGAGAACAGTAAAACTACTGAATACAGAACAGTAAAACTATTGCTAATGAGAACAGTAAAACTACTGCTAGTGAGAACAGTACAACTACTGCTAGTGAGAACACTAAAACTACTGCAGGTTGAACAGTAAAAATACTGCAGGGAGAACAGTAAAACTACTGCAGGGAGAACAGTAAAACTACTGCTAGTGAGAACAGTAAAACTATTTCTAGGGAGAACAGTAAAACTACTGCAGGAGAACAGTAAAACTACTGCTAGTGAGAACAGTAAAACTACTGCTAGGGAGAACAGTAAAACTACTGCAGGGAAACAGTAAAACTACTGCTAGGGAGAAGAGTAAAACTACTGCAGGGAGAACAGTAAAACTACTGCTAATGAGAACACTAAAAATACTGCAGGGAGAATAGTATAACTACTGCTAATGAGAACACTAAAACTACTGCAGGGAGAACAGTAAAACTACTGCAGGGAGAACAGTAAAACTACTGCTAGTGAGAACAGTAAAACTACTGCTAGGGAGAACAGTAAAACTACTGCTAGGGAGAACAGTTAAACTACTGCAGGGAGAACAGTAAAAGTACTGCAGGGAGAAGAGTAAAACTACTGCAGGGAGAACAGTAAAACTACTGCTAGGGAGAACAGTAAAACTACTGCTAGGGAGAACAGTAAAACTACTGCTAGTGAGAACAGTAAAACTACTGCTAGTGAGAACACTAAAACTACTGCAGGGAGAACAGTACAACTGCTGCATGAGAACAGTAAAACAACTGCTAGTGAGAACAGTAAAATTATTGCAGGGAGAACAGTAAAACTACTACTAGTGAGAACAGTAAAACTACTGCTAGTGAGAACAGTAAAACTACTGCTAGTGAGAACAGTAAAACTATTTCTAGGGAGAACAGTAAAACTACTGCAGGAGAACAGTAAAACTACTGCTAGTGAGAACAGTAAAACTACTGCTAGGGAGAACAGTAAAACTACTGCTAATGAGAACAATAAAACTACTGCTAGTGAGAACAGTAAAACTACTGCTAGGGAGAACAGTAAAACTACTGCAGGGAAAACAGTAAAACTACTGCTAGGGAGAACAGTAAAACTACTGCAGGGAGAACAGTAAAACTACTGCCAGTGAGAACACTAAAACTACTGCAGTGAGAACACTAAAACTACTGCAGGGAGAACAGTAAAACTACTGCAGGGAGAACAGTAAAACTACTGCTAGGGAGAACAGTACAACTACTGCAGGGAGAACAGTAAAACTACTGCTAGGGAGAACAGTAAAACTACTGAATACAGAACAGTAAAACTACTGCTAATGAGAACAGTAAAACTACTGCTAGTGAGAACAGTCAACTACTGCTAGTGAGAACACTAAAACTACTGCAGGTTGAACAGTAAAAATACTGCAGGGAGAACAGTAAAACTACTGCAGGGAGAACAGTAAAACTACTGCTAGTGAGAACAGTAAAACTATTTCTAGGGAGAACAGTAAAACTACTGCAGGAGAACAGTAAAACTACTGCTAGTGAGAACAGTAAAACTACTGCTAGGGAGAACAGTAAAACTACTGCAGGGAAACAGTAAAACTACTGCTAGGGAGAAGAGTAAAACTACTGCAGGGAGAACAGTAAAACTACTGCTAATGAGAACAGTAAAACTACTGCTAGTGAGAACAGTAAAACTACTGCCAGTGAGAACACTAAAACTACTGCAGTGAGAACACTAAAACTACTGCAGGGACAACAGTAAAACTACTGCAGGGAGAACAGTAAAACTACTGCTAGGGAGAACAGTACAACTACTGCAGGGAGAACAGTAAAACTACTGCTAGGGAGGACAGTAAAACTACTGAATAGAGAACAGTAAAACTACTGCTAATGAGAACAGTAAAACTACTGCTAGTGAGAACAGTACAACTACTGCTAGTGAGAACACTAAAACTACTGCAGGGTGAACAGTAAAAATACTGCAGGGAGAACAGTAAAACTACTGCAGGGAGAACAGTAAAACTACTGCTAGGGAGAACAGTACAACTACTGCTAGTGAGAACAGTAAAACTACTACTAGTGAGAACAGTAAAACTACTGCTAGTGAGAACAGTAAAACTACTGCTAGTGAGAACAGTACAACTACTGCTAGTGAGAACACTAAAACTACTGCAGGGAGAACACTAAAACTACTGCAGGGAGAACAGTAAATCTACTGCAGGGAGAACAGTTAAACTACTGCAGGGAGAACAGTAAAACTACTGCAGGGAGAACAGTAAAACTACTGCAGGGAGAAGAGTAAAACTACTGCAGGGAGAACAGTAAAACTACTGCTAGGGAGAACAGTACAACTACTGCTAGGAGAACAGTAAAACTACTGCTAGTGAGAACAGTAAAACTACTGCTAGTGAGAACACTAAAACTACTGCAGGAGGAACAGTACAACTGCTGCAGGAGAACAGTAAAACGACTGCTAGTGAGAACAGTAAAATTATTGCAGGGAGAACAGTAAAACTACTACTAGTGAGAACAGTAAAACTACTGCTAGTGAGAACAGTAAAACTACTGCTAGTGAGAACAGTAAAACTACTGAATAGAGAACAGTAAAACTACTGCTAATGAGAACAGTAAAACTACTGCTAGGGAGAACAGTAAAACTACTGAATAGAGAACAGTAAAACTACTGCTAATGAGAACAGTAAAACTACTGCTAGTGAGAACAGTACAACTACTGCTAGTGAGAACACTAAAACTACTGCAGGGTGAACAGTAAAAATACTGCAGGGAGAACAGTAAAACTACTGCAGGGAGAACAGTAAAACTACTGCAGGGAGAACAGTAAAACTACTGCAGGGAGAACAGTAAAACTACTGCAGGGAGAACAGTAAAACTACTGCTAGGGAGAACAGTAAAACTACTGCTAATGAGAACAATAAAACTACTGCTAGTGAGAACAGTAAAACTACTGCTAGGGAGAACAGTAAAACTACTGCAGGGAAAACAGTAAAACTACTGCTAGGGAGAACAGTAAAACTACTGCAGGGAGAACAGTAAAACTACTGCCAGTGAGAACACTAAAACTACTGCAGTGAGAACACTAAAACTACTGCAGGTAGAACAGTAAAACTACTGCAGGGAGAACAGTAAAACTACTGCTAGGGAGAACAGTACAACTACTGCAGGGAGAACAGTAAAACTACTGCTAGGGAGAACAGTAAAACTACTGAATACAGAACAGTAAAACTATTGCTAATGAGAACAGTAAAACTACTGCTAGTGAGAACAGTACAACTACTGCTAGTGAGAACACTAAAACTACTGCAGGTTGAACAGTAAAAATACTGCAGGGAGAACAGTAAAACTACTGCAGGGAGAACAGTAAAACTACTGCTAGTGAGAACAGTAAAACTATTTCTAGGGAGAACAGTAAAACTACTGCAGGAGAACAGTAAAACTACTGCTAGTGAGAACAGTAAAACTACTGCTAGGGAGAACAGTAAAACTACTGCAGGGAAACAGTAAAACTACTGCTAGGGAGAAGAGTAAAACTACTGCAGGGAGAACAGTAAAACTACTGCTAATGAGAACACTAAAAATACTGCAGGGAGAATAGTATAACTACTGCTAATGAGAACACTAAAACTACTGCAGGGAGAACAGTAAAACTACTGCAGGGAGAACAGTAAAACTACTGCTAGTGAGAACAGTAAAACTACTGCTAGGGAGAACAGTAAAACTACTGCTAGGGAGAACAGTTAAACTACTGCAGGGAGAACAGTAAAAGTACTGCAGGGAGAAGAGTAAAACTACTGCAGGGAGAACAGTAAAACTACTGCTAGGGAGAACAGTAAAACTACTGCTAGGAGAACAGTAAAACTACTGCTAGTGAGAACAGTAAAACTACTGCTAGTGAGAACACTAAAACTACTGCAGGGAGAACAGTACAACTGCTGCATGAGAACAGTAAAACAACTGCTAGTGAGAACAGTAAAATTATTGCAGGGAGAACAGTAAAACTACTACTAGTGAGAACAGTAAAACTACTGCTAGTGAGAACAGTAAAACTACTGCTAGTGAGAACAGTAAAACTATTTCTAGGGAGAACAGTAAAACTACTGCAGGAGAACAGTAAAACTACTGCTAGTGAGAACAGTAAAACTACTGCTAGGGAGAACAGTAAAACTACTGCTAATGAGAACAATAAAACTACTGCTAGTGAGAACAGTAAAACTACTGCTAGGGAGAACAGTAAAACTACTGCAGGGAAAACAGTAAAACTACTGCTAGGGAGAACAGTAAAACTACTGCAGGGAGAACAGTAAAACTACTGCCAGTGAGAACAGTAAAACTACTGCAGTGAGATGAGAACACTAAAACTACTGCAGGGAGAACAGTAAAACTACTGCAGGGAGAACAGTAAAACTACTGCTAGGGAGAACAGTACAACTACTGCAGGGAGAACAGTAAAACTACTGCTAGGGAGAACAGTAAAACTACTGAATACAGAACAGTAAAACTACTGCTAATGAGAACAGTAAAACTACTGCTAGTGAGAACAGTCAACTACTGCTAGTGAGAACACTAAAACTACTGCAGGTTGAACAGTAAAAATACTGCAGGGAGAACAGTAAAACTACTGCAGGGAGAACAGTAAAACTACTGCTAGTGAGAACAGTAAAACTATTTCTAGGGAGAACAGTAAAACTACTGCAGGAGAACAGTAAAACTACTGCTAGTGAGAACAGTAAAACTACTGCTAGGGAGAACAGTAAAACTACTGCAGGGAAACAGTAAAACTACTGCTAGGGAGAAGAGTAAAACTACTGCAGGGAGAACAGTAAAACTACTGCTAATGAGAACAGTAAAACTACTGCTAGTGAGAACAGTAAAACTACTGCCAGTGAGAACACTAAAACTACTGCAGTGAGAACACTAAAACTACTGCAGGGACAACAGTAAAACTACTGCAGGGAGAACAGTAAAACTACTGCTAGGGAGAACAGTACAACTACTGCAGGGAGAACAGTAAAACTACTGCTAGGGAGGACAGTAAAACTACTGAATAGAGAACAGTAAAACTACTGCTAATGAGAACAGTAAAACTACTGCTAGTGAGAACAGTACAACTACTGCTAGTGAGAACACTAAAACTACTGCAGGGTGAACAGTAAAAATACTGCAGGGAGAACAGTAAAACTACTGCAGGGAGAACAGTAAAACTACTGCTAGGGAGAACAGTACAACTACTGCTAGTGAGAACAGTAAAACTACTACTAGTGAGAACAGTAAAACTACTGCTAGTGAGAACAGTAAAACTACTGCTAGTGAGAACAGTACAACTACTGCTAGTGAGAACAGAACACTAAAACTACTGCAGGGAGAACACTAAAACTACTGCAGGGAGAACAGTAAATCTACTGCAGGGAGAACAGTTAAACTACTGCAGGGAGAACAGTAAAACTACTGCAGGGAGAACAGTAAAACTACTGCAGGGAGAAGAGTAAAACTACTGCAGGGAGAACAGTAAAACTACTGCTAGGGAGAACAGTACAACTACTGCTAGGAGAACAGTAAAACTACTGCTAGTGAGAACAGTAAAACTACTGCTAGTGAGAACACTAAAACTACTGCAGGAGGAACAGTACAACTGCTGCAGGAGAACAGTAAAACGACTGCTAGTGAGAACAGTAAAATTATTGCAGGGAGAACAGTAAAACTACTACTAGTGAGAACAGTAAAACTACTGCTAGTGAGAACAGTAAAACTACTGCTAGTGAGAACAGTAAAACTACTGAATAGAGAACAGTAAAACTACTGCTAATGAGAACAGTAAAACTACTGCTAGGGAGAACAGTAAAACTACTGAATAGAGAACAGTAAAACTACTGCTAATGAGAACAGTAAAACTACTGCTAGTGAGAACAGTACAACTACTGCTAGTGAGAACACTAAAACTACTGCAGGGTGAACAGTAAAAATACTGCAGGGAGAACAGTAAAACTACTGCAGGGAGAACAGTAAAACTACTGCTAGGGAGAACAGTACAACTACTGCTAGTGAGAACAGTAAAACTACTACTAGTGAGAACAGTAAAACTACTGCTAGTGAGAACAGTAAAACTACTGCTAGTGAGAACAGTACAACTACTGCTAGTGAGAACACTAAAACTACTGCAGGGAGAACACTAAAACTACTGCAGGGAGAACAGTAAATCTACTGCAGGGAGAACAGTTAAACTACTGCAGGGAGAACAGTAAAACTACTGCAGGGAGAAGAGTAAAACTACTGCAGGGAGAACAGTAAAATTACTGCAAGGGAGAACAGTAAAACTACTGCTAGGAGAACAGTAAAACTACTGCTAGTGAGAACAGTAAAACTACTGCTAGTGAGAACACTAAATCTACTGCAGGAGGAACAGTACAACTGCTGCAGGAGAACAGTAAAACGACTGCTAGTGAGAACAGTAAAATTATTGCAGGGAGAACAGTAAAACTACTACTAGTGAGAACAGTAAAACTACTGCTAGTGAGAACAGTAAAACTACTGCTAGTGAGAACAGTAAAACTACTGATAGGGAGAACAGTAAAACTACTGCAGGGAGAACAGTAAAACTACTGCTAGTGAGAACAGTAAAACTACTGATAGGGAGAACACTAAAACTACTGCAGGGAGAACAGTACAACTGCTTTAGGACAACAGTAAAACGACTGCTAGTGAGAACAGTAAAATTATTGCAGGGAGAACAGTAAAACTACTGCTAGTGAGAACAGTAAAACTACTGCTAGTGAGAACAGTAAAACTAATGCAGGGAGAACAGTTAAACTACTGCAGGGAGAACAGTAAAACTACTGCTAATGAGAACAGTAAAACTACTGCTAGTGAGAACAGTACAACTACTGCTAGTGAGAACAGTAAAACTACTGCAGGGAGAACTGTAAAACTACTGCAGGGAGAACAGTAAAACTACTGCTAGGGAGAACAGTAAAACTACTGCTAGTGAGAACAGTAAAACTACTGCTAGTAAAAACAGTACAACTACTGCTAGTGAGAACACTAAAACTACTGCAGGGAGAACAGTAAAACTACTGCTAGGGAGAACAGTAAAACTACTGCTAGTGAGAACAGTAAAACTACTGCTAGTGAGAACAGTAAAACTACTGCTAGTGAAAACAGTACAACTACTGCTAGTGAGAACACTAAAACTACTGCAGGGAGAACAGTAAAACTACTGCAGGGAGAACAGTAAAACTACTGCAGGGAGAACAGTAAAACTACTGCAGGAAGAACAGTAAAACTACTGCAGGGAGAACAGTAAAACTACTGCAGGGAGAACAGTAATACCACCTACTGCAGGAAGAACAGTAAAACTACTGCTAGTGAAAACAGTACAACTACTGCTAGTTAGAACACTAAAACTACTGCAGGGAGAACAGTAAAACTACTGCAGGGAGAACAGTAAAACTACTGCAGGGAGAACAGTAAAACTACTGCAGGAAGAACAGTAAAACTACTGCAGGGAGAACAGTAAAACTACTGCAGGGAGAACAGTAAAACTACTGCAGGGAGAACAGTAAAACTACTGCAGGAAGAACAGTAAAACTACTGCAGGGAGAACAGTAAAACTACTGCAGGGAGAACAGTAAAACTACTGCTAGTGAGAACAGTAAAACTACTGCTAGTGAGAACAGTAAAACTACTGCTATTGAAAACAGTACAACTACTGCTAGTGAGAACACTAAAACTACTGCAGGGAGAACAGTAAAACTACTGCAGGGAGAACAGTAAAACTACTGCTAGTGAGAACATTAAAACTACTGCAGGGAGAACAGTAAAACTACTGCTAGTGAGAACACTAAAACTACTGCTAGTGAGAACAGTAAAACTACTGCAGTGAGAACAGTAAAACGACTGCTAGTGAGAACAGTACAACTACTGCAGGGAGAACAGTAAAACTACTGCAGGGAGAACAGTAAAACTACTGCAGGGAGAACAGTACAACTACTGCAGGGAGAACAGTAAAACTACTTCTAGGGAGAACAGTAAAACTACTGTAGGGAGAACAGTAAATCTACTGCAGGGAGAACAGTAAAACTACTGCTAGTGAGAACAGTAAAACTACTGCTAGTGAGAACAGTAAAACTACTGAATAGAGAACAGTAAAACTACTGCTAATGAGAACAGTAAAACTACTGCTAGTGAGAACAGTACAACTACTGCTAGTGAGAACAGTAAAACTACTGCTAGTGAGAACAGTAAAACTACTGCTAGTGAGAACAGTAAAACTACTGCAGGGAGAACAGTAAAACTACTGCTAATGAGAACAGTAAAACTACTGCTAGTGAGAACAGTACAACTACTGCTATAGAGAACACTAAAAATACTGCAGGGAGAATAGTATAACTACTGCTAATGAGAACAGTAAAACTACTGCTAGTGAGAACAGTACAACTACTGCTAGTGAGAACACTAAAACTACTGCAGGGAGAACAGTAAAACTACTGCAGGGAGAACAGTAAAACTACTGCTAGTGAGAACAGTAAAACTACTGCTAGGGAGAACAGTAAAACTACTGCTAGTGAGAACAGTAAAACTACTGCTAGTGAGAACAGTACAACTACTGCAGGGAGAACAGTAAAACTACTGCAGGGAGAACAGTAAAACTACTGCAGGGAGAACAGTACAACTACTGCAGGGAGAACAGTAAAACTACTGCTAGGGAGAACAGTAAAACTACTGTAGGGAGAACAGTAAATCTACTGCAGGGAGAACAGTAAAACTACTGCTAGTGAGAACAGTAAAACTACTGCTAGTGAGAACAGTAAAACTACTGAATAGAGAACAGTAAAACTACTGCTAATGAGAACAGTAAAACTACTGCTAGTGAGAACAGTACAACTACTGCTAGTGAGAACAGTAAAACTACTGCTAGTGAGAACTGTAAAACTACTGCTAGTGAGAACAGTAAAACTACTGCAGGGAGAACAGTAAAACTACTGCTAATGAGAACAGTAAAACTACTGCTAGTGAGAACAGTACAACTACTGCTATTGAGAACACTAAAAATACTGCAGGGAGAATAGTATAACTACTGCTAATGAGAACAGTAAAACTACTGCTAGTGAGAACAGTACAACTACTGCTAGTGAGAACAGTAAAACTACTGCTAGTGAGAACTGTAAAACTACTGCTAGTGAGAACAGTAAAACTACTGCAGGGAGAACAGTAAAACTACTGCTAATGAGAACAGTAAAACTACTGCTAGTGAGAAAAGTACAACTACTGCTATTGAGAACACTAAAAATACTGCAGGGAGAATAGTATAACTACTGCTAATGAGAACAGTAAAACTACTGCTAGTGAGAACAGTACAACTACTGCTAGTGAGAACACTAAAACTACTGCAGGGAGAACAGTAAAACTACTGCAGGGAGAACAGTAAAACTACTGCTAGTGAGAACAGTAAAACTACTGCTAGGGAGAACAGTAAAACTACTGCTAGGGAGAACAGTAAAACTACTGCAGGGAAAACAGTAAAACTACTGCAGGGAGAAGAGTAAAACTACTGCAGGGAGAACAGTAAAACTACTGCTAGGGAGAAAAGTAAAACTACTGCTAGGGAGAACAGTAAAACTACTGCTAGTGAGAACAGTAAAACTACTGCTAGTGAGAAAACTAAAACTACTGCAGAGAGAACAGTACAACTGCTGCAGGAGAACAGTAAAACGACTGCTAATGAGAACAGTAAAACTACTGCTAGTGAGAACAGTACAACTACTGCTAGTGAGAAAAGTAAAACTACTGCTAGTGAGAACTGTAAAACTACTGCTAGTGAGAACAGTAAAACTACTGCAGGGAGAACAGTAAAACTACTGCTAATGAGAACAGTAAAACTACTGCTAGTGAGAACAGTACAACTACTGCTATTGAGAACACTAAAACTACTGCAGGGAGAATAGTAAAACTACTGCTAATGAGAACAGTAAAACTACTGCTAGTGAGAACAGTACAACTACTGCTAGTGAGAACACTAAAACTACTGCAGGGAGAACAGTAAAACTACTGCTAGTGAGAACAGTAAAACTACTGCTAGGGAGAACAGTAAAACAACTGCTAGGGAGAACAGTAAAACTACTGCAGGGAGAACAGTAAAACTACTGCAGGGAGAAGAGTAAAACTACTGCAGGGAGAACAGTAAAACTACTGCTAGGGAGAACAGTAAAACTACTGCTAGGGAGAACAGTAAAACTACTGCTAGTGAGAACAGTAAAACTACTGCTAGTGAGAACACTAAAACTACTGCAGGGAGAACAGTACAACTGCTGCATGAGAACAGTAAAACAACTGCTAGTGAGAACAGTAAAATTATTGCAGGGAGAACAGTAAAACTACTACTAGTGAGAACAGTAAAACTACTGCTAGTGAGAACAGTAAAACTACTGCTAGTGAGAACAGTAAAACTATTTCTAGGGAGAACAGTAAAACTACTGCAGGAGAACAGTAAAACTACTGCTAGTGAGAACAGTAAAACTACTGCAGGGAGAACAGTAAAACTACTGCAGGGAGAACAGTAAAACTACTGCTAGGGAGAACAGTAAAACTACTGCTAATGAGAACAATAAAACTACTGCTAGTGAGAACAGTAAAACTACTGCTAGGGAGAACAGTAAAACTACTGCAGGGAAAACAGTAAAACTACTGCTAGGGAGAACAGTAAAACTACTGCAGGGAGAACAGTAAAACTACTGCCAGTGAGAACACTAAAACTACTGCAGTGAGAACACTAAAACTACTGCAGGGAGAACAGTAAATCTACTGCAGGGAGAACAGTAAAACTACTGCTAGGGAGAACAGTACAACTACTGCAGGGAGAACAGTAAAACTACTGCTAGGGAGAACAGTAAAACTACTGAATACAGAACAGTAAAACTACTGCTAAAGAGAACAGTAAAACTACTGCTAGTGAGAACAGTACAACTACTGCTAGTGAGAACACTAAAACTACTGCAGGTTGAACAGTAAAAATACTGCAGGGAGAACAGTAAAACTACTGCAGGGAGAACAGTAAAACTACTGCTAGTGAGAACAGTAAAACTATTTCTAGGGAGAACAGTAAAACTACCTGCAGGAGAACAGTAAAACTACTGCTAGTGAGAACAGTAAAACTACTGCAGGGAGAACAGTAAAACTACTGCAGGGAGAACAGTAAAACTACTGCTAGGGAGAACAGTAAAACTACTGCTAATGAGAACAATAAAACTACTGCTAGTGAGAACAGTAAAACTACTGCTAGGGAGAACAGTACAACTACTGAAGGGAGAACAGTAAAACTACTGCTAGGGAGAACAGTAAATCTACTGAATAGAGAACAGTAAAACTACTGCTAATGAGAACAGTAAAACTACTGCTAGTGAGAACAGTACAACTACTGCTAGTGAGAACACTAAAACTACTGCAGGGTGAACAGTAAAAATACTGCAGGGAGAACAGTAAAACTACTGCAGGGAGAACAGTAAAACTACTGCTAGGGAGAACAGTACAACTACTGCTAGTGAGAACAGTAAAACTACTACTAGTGAGAACAGTAAAACTACTGCTAGTGAGAACAGTAAAACTACTGCTAGTGAGAACACTAATACTACTGCAGGGAGAACACTAAAACTACTGCAGGGAGAACAGTAAAACTACTGCAGGGAGAACAGTTAAACTACTGCAGGGAGAACAGTACAACTACTGCAGGGAGAACAGTAAAACTACTGCTAGGGAGAACAGTAAAACTACTGCTAGTGAGAACAATAAAACTACTGAATAGAGAACAGTAAAACTACTGCTAGTGAGAACACTAAAACTACTGCAGGGAGAACACTAAAACTACTGCAGGGAGAACAGTAAAACTACTGCAGGGAGAACAGTTAAACTACTGCAGGGAGAACAGTACAACTACTGCAGGGAGAACAGTAAAACTACTGCTAGGGAGAACAGTAAAACTACTGCTAATGAGAACAGTAAAACTACTGCTAATGAGAAGAGTAAATCTACTGCTAGTGAGAACAGTAAAACTACTGCTAATGAGAACAGTAAAACTACTGCTAGTGAGAACTATAAAACTACTGCTAGTGAGAACAGTAAAAATACTGCAGGGAGAACAGTAAAACTACTGCTAATGAGAACAGTAAAACTACTGCTAGTGAGAACAGTACAACTACTGCTAGTGAGAACACAAAATCTACTGCAGGGAGAATAGTAAAACTACTGCTAATGAGAACAGTAAAACTACTGCTAGTGAGAACAGTACAACTACTGCTAGTGAGAACACTAAAACTACTGCAGGGAGAACAGTAAAACTACTGCAGGGAGAACAGTAAAACTACTGCAGGGAGAACAGTAAAACTACTGCAGGGAGAAGAGTAAAACTACTGCAGGGAGAACAGTAAAATTACTGCTAGGGAGAACAGTAAAACTACTGCTAGGAGAACAGTAAAACTACTGCTAGTGAGAACAGTAAAACTACTGCTAGTGAGAACACTAAATCTACTGCAGGAGGAACAGTACAACTGCTGCAGGAGAACAGTAAAACGACTGCTAGTGAGAACAGTAAAATTATTGCAGGGAGAACAGTAAAACTACTACTAGTGAGAACAGTAAAACTACTGCTAGTGAGAACAGTAAAACTACTGCTAGTGAGAACAGTAAAACTACTGATAGGGAGAACAGTAAAACTACTGCAGGGAGAACAGTAAAACTACTGCTAGTGAGAACAGTAAAACTACTGATAGGGAGAACACTAAAACTACTGCAGGGAGAACAGTACAACTGCTTTAGGACATCAGTAAAACGACTGCTAGTGAGAACAGTAAAATTATTGCAGGGAGAACAGTAAAACTACTGCTAGTGAGAACAGTAAAACTACTGCTAGTGAGAACAGTAAAACTAATGCAGGGAGAACAGTTAAACTACTGCAGGGAGAACAGTAAAACTACTGCTAATGAGAACAGTAAAACTACTGCTAGTGAGAACAGTACAACTACTGCTAGTGAGAACAGTAAAACTACTGCAGGGAGAACTGTAAAACTACTGCAGGGAGAACAGTAAAACTACTGCTAGGGAGAACAGTAAAACTACTGCTAGTGAGAACAGTAAAACTACTGCTAGTAAAAACAGTACAACTACTGCTAGTGAGAACACTAAAACTACTGCAGGGAGAACAGTAAAACTACTGCTAGGGAGAACAGTAAAACTACTGCTAGTGAGAACAGTAAAACTACTGCTAGTGAGAACAGTAAAACTACTGCTAGTGAAAACAGTACAACTACTGCTAGTGAGAACACTAAAACTACTGCTAGGGAGAAGAGTAAAACTACTGCAGGGAGAACAGTAAAACTACTGCTAATGAGAACAGTAAAACTACTGCTAGTGAGAACAGTAAAACTACTGCCAGTGAGAACACTAAAACTACTGCTAGTGAGAACACTAAAACTACTGCAGGGAGAACAGTAAAACTACTGCTAATGAGAACAGTAAAACTACTGCTAGTGAGAACAGTAAAACTACTGCCAGTGAGAACACTAAAACTACTGCAGTGAGAACACTAAAACTACTGCAGGGACAACAGTAAAACTACTGCAGGGAGAACAGTAAAACTACTGCTAGGGAGAACAGTACAACTACTGAAGGGAGAACAGTAAAACTACTGCTAGGGAGAACAGTAAAACTACTGAATAGAGAACAGTAAAACTACTGCTAATGAGAACAGTAAAACTACTGCTAGTGAGAACAGTACAACTACTGCTAGTGAGAACACTAAAACTACTACTAGTGAGAACAGTAAAAATACTGCAGGGAGAACAGTAAAACTACTGCAGGGAGAACAGTAAAACTACTGCTAGGGAGAACAGTACAACTACTGCTAGTGAGAACAGTAAAACTACTACTAGTGAGAACAGTAAAACTACTGCTAGTGAGAACAGTAAAACTACTGCTAGTGAGAACAGTACAACTACTGCTAGTGAGAACACTAATACTACTGCAGGGAGAACACTAAAACTACTGCAGGGAGAACAGTAAAACTACTGCAGGGAGAACAGTTAAACTACTGCAGGGAGAACAGTACAACTACTGCAGGGAGAACAGTAAAACTACTGCTAGGGAGAACAGTAAAACTACTGCTAGTGAGAACAATAAAACTACTGAATAGAGAACAGTAAAACTACTGCTAGTGAGAACACTAAAACTACTGCAGGGAGAACACTAAAACTACTGCAGGGAGAACAGTAAAACTACTGCAGGGAGAACAGTTAAACTACTGCAGGGAGAACAGTACAACTACTGCAGGGAGAACAGTAAAACTACTGCTAGGGAGAACAGTAAAACTACTGCTAATGAGAACAGTAAAACTACTGCTAATGAGAAGAGTAAATCTACTGCTAGTGAGAACAGTAAAACTACTGCTAATGAGAACAGTAAAACTACTGCTAGTGAGAACTATAAAACTACTGCTAGTGAGAACAGTAAAAATACTGCAGGGAGAACAGTAAAACTACTGCTAATGAGAACAGTAAAACTACTGCTAGTGAGAACAGTACAACTACTGCTAGTGAGAACACTAAATCTACTGCAGGGAGAATAGTAAAACTACTGCTAATGAGAACAGTAAAACTACTGCTAGTGAGAACAGTACAACTACTGCTAGTGAGAACACTAAAACTACTGCAGGGAGAACAGTAAAACTACTGCAGGGAGAACAGTAAAACTACTGCAGGGAGAACAGTAAAACTACTGCAGGGAGAAGAGTAAAACTACTGCAGGGAGAACAGTAAAACTACTGCTAGGGAGAACAGTAAAACTAATGCTAGGAGAACAGTAAAACTACTGCTAGTGAGAACAGTAAAACTACTGCTAGTGAGAACACTAAAACTACTGCAGGATGAACAGTACAACTGCTGCAGGAGAACAGTAAAACGACTGCTAGTGAGAACAGTAAAATTATTGCAGGGAGAACAGTAAAACTACTACTAGTGAGAACAGTAAAACTACTGCTAGTGAGAACAGTAAAACTACTGCTAGTGAGAACAGTAAAACTACTGATAGGGAGAACAGTAAAACTACTGCAGGGAGAACAGTAAAACTACTGCTAATGAGAACACTAAAACTACTGCTAGTGAGAACACTAAAACTACTGCAGGGAGAACAGTACAACTGCTTTAGGACAACAGTAAAACGACTGCTAGTGAGAACAGTAAAATTATTGCAGGGAGAACAGTAAAACTACTGCTAGTGAGAACAGTAAAACTACTGCTAGTGAGAACAGTAAAACTAATGCAGGGAGAACAGTTAAACTACTGCAGGGAGAACAGTAAAACTACTGCTAATGAGAACAGTAAAACTACTGCTAGTGAGAACAGTACAACTACTGCTAGTGAGAACAGTAAAACTACTGCAGGGAGAACTGTAAAACTACTGCAGGGAGAACAGTAAAACTACTGCTAGGGAGAACAGTAAAACTACTGCTAGTGAGAACAGTAAAACTACTGCTAGTAAAAACAGTACAACTACTGCTAGTGAGAACACTAAAACTACTGCAGGGAGAACAGTAAAACTACTGCTAGGGAGAACAGTAAAACTACTGCTAGTGAGAACAGTAAAACTACTGCTAGTGAGAACAGTAAAACTACTGCTAGTGAAAACAGTACAACTACTGCTAGTGAGAACACTAAAACTACTGCAGGGAGAACAGTAAAACTACTGCAGGGAGAACAGTAAAACTACTGCAGGGAGAACAGTAAAACTACTGCATGAAGAACAGTAAAACTACTGCAGGGAGAACAGTAAAACTACTGCAGGGAGAACAGTAAACCTACTGCAGGAAGAACAGTAAAACTACTGCTAGTGAAAACAGTACAACTACTGCTAGTGAGAACACTAAAACTACTGCAGGGAGAACAGTAAAACTACTGCAGGGAGAACAGTAAAACTACTGCAGGGAGAACAGTAAAACTACTGCAGGAAGAACAGTAAAACTACTGCAGGGAGAACAGTAAAACTACTGCAGGGAGAACAGTAAAAATACTGCTAGTGAAAACAGTACAACTACTGCTAGTGAGAACAGTAAAACGACTGCTAGTGAGAACACTAAAACTACTGCAGGGAGAACAGTAAAACTACTGCAGGGAGAACAGTAAAACTACTGCAGGGAGAACAGTAAAACTACTGCAGGAAGAACAGTAAAACTACTGCAGGGAGAACAGTAAAACTACTGCAGGGAGAACAGTAAAACTACTGCAGGGAGAACAGTAAAACTACTGCAGGAAGAACAGTAAAACTACTGCAGGGAGAACAGTAAAACTACTGCTAGGGAGAACAGTACAACTACTGCTAGTGAGAACAGTAAAACTACTACTAGTGAGAACAGTAAAACTACTGCTAGTGAGAACAGTAAAACTACTGCTAGTGAGAACAGTACAACTACTGCTAGTGAGAACACTAAAACTACTGCAGGGAGAACACTAAAACTACTGCAGGGAGAACAGTAAAACTACTGCAGGGAGAACAGTTAAACTACTGCAGGGAGAACAGTACAACTACTGCAGGGAGAACAGTAAAACTACTGCTAGGGAGAACAGTAAAACTACTGCTAGTGAGAACACTAAAACTACTGCAGGGAGAACAGTACAACTGCTTTAGGACAACAGTAAAACGACTGCTAGTGAGAACAGTAAAATTATTGCAGGGAGAACAGTAAAACTACTGCTAGTGAGAACAGTAAAACTACTGCTAGTGAGAACAGTAAAACTAATGCATAGAGAACAGTTAAACTACTGCAGGGAGAACAGTAAAACTACTGCTAATGAGAACAGTAAAACTACTGCTAGTGAGAACAGTACAACTACTGCTAGTGAGAACAGTAAAACTACTGCAGGGAGAACTGTAAAACTACTGCAGGGAGAACAGTAAAACTACTGCTAGGGAGAACAGTAAAACTACTGCTAGTGAGAACAGTAAAACTACTGCTAGTAAAAACAGTACAACTACTGCTAGTGAGAACACTAAAACTACTGCAGGGAGAACAGTAAAACTACTGCTAGGGAGAACAGTAAAACTACTGCTAGTGAGAACAGTAAAACTACTGCTAGTGAGAACAGTAAAACTACTGCTAGTGAAAACAGTACAACTACTGCTAGTGAGAACACTAAAACTACTGCAGGGAGAACAGTAAAACTACTGCAGGGAGAACAGTAAAACTACTGCAGGGAGGAGAACAGTAAAACTACTGCATGAAGAACAGTAAAACTACTGCAGGGAGAACAGTAAAACTACTGCAGGGAGAACAGTAAACCTACTGCAGGAAGAACAGTAAAACTACTGCTAGTGAAAACAGTACAACTACTGCTAGTGAGAACACTAAAACTACTGCAGGGAGAACAGTAAAACTACTGCAGGGAGAACAGTAAAACTACTGCAGGGAGAACAGTAAAACTACTGCAGGAAGAACAGTAAAACTACTGCAGGGAGAACAGTAAAACTACTGCAGGGAGAACAGTAAAAATACTGCTAGTGAAAACAGTACAACTACTGCTAGTGAGAACAGTAAAACGACTGCTAGTGAGAACACTAAAACTACTGCAGGGAGAACAGTAAAACTACTGCAGGGAGAACAGTAAAACTACTGCAGGGAGAACAGTAAAACTACTGCAGGAAGAACAGTAAAACTACTGCAGGGAGAACAGTAAAACTACTGCAGGGAGAACAGTAAAAAACTACTGCAGGGAGAACAGTAAAACTACTGCAGGAAGAACAGTAAAACTACTGCAGGGAGAACAGTAAAACTACTGCTAGGGAGAACAGTAAAACTACTGCTAGTGAGAACAGTAAAACTACTGCTAGTGAGAACAGTAAAACTACTGCTAGTGAGAACAGTAAAACTACTGCTAGTGAGAACAGTACAACTACTGCTAGTGAGAACACTAAAACTACTGCAGGGAGAACACTAAAACTACTGCAGGGAGAACAGTAAAACTACTGCAGGGAGAACAGTAAAACTACTGCAGGGAGAACAGTACAACTACTGCAGGGAGAACAGTAAAACTACTGCTAGGGAGAACAGTAAAACTACTGCTAGTGAGAACAGTAAAACTACTGAATAGAGAACAGTAAAACTACTGCTAATGAGAACAGTAAAACTACTGCTAATGAGAAGAGTAAATCTACTGCTAGTGAGAACAGTACAACTACTGCTAGTGAGAACAGTAAAACTACTGCTAATGAGAACAGTAAAACTACTGCTAGGGAGAACAGTAAAACTACTGCTAATGAGAACAGTAAAACTACTGCTAGTGAGAACTATAAAACTACTGCTAGTGAGAACAGTAAAAATACTGCAGGGAGAACAGTAAAACTACTGCTAATGAGAACAGTAAAACTACTGCTAGTGAGAACAGTACAACTACTGCTAGTGAGAACACTAAATCTACTGCAGGGAGAATAGTAAAACTACTGCTAATGAGAACAGTAAAACTACTGCTAGTGAGAACAGTACAACTACTGCTAGTGAGAACACTAAAACTACTGCAGGGAGAACAGTAAAACTACTGCAGGAAGAACAGTAAAACTACTGCAGGGAGAACAGTAAAACTACTGCAGGGAGAACAGTAAAACTACTGCAGGGAGAACAGTAAAACTACTGCAGGAAGAACAGTAAAACTACTGCAGGGAGAACAGTAAAACAGAGAGAAGGCGTGAGGGAAGGAGGGAGGCAGCATGTCAGTTTGAACAAAAGAGGCACACACACACACATACACACACACACACACACACACACAGCTCTGGACAGTGGCTGGACAAATTAGTGTGTCTAAGGTTTTCAATTTCTCCTTTTTACTGTCAGTGGTTTAAAATGTAAATAGCAGACCTCAGAATTAAAGAAAGATCCCCCTTTCAAATCACTACCCCCCACGTCCTCCCTCCTTCCAACCCTCATATGCTCCCTCTATCAGGGGTCAGGGTACTAATGGAGGACCTTGTGGCCTTGTGCGCCTCTCAAAACTGCTAGTGAGAACAGTAAAACTACTGCTAGTGAGAACAGTAAAACTACTGCTAGGGAGAACAGTAAAACTACTGCAGGGAGAACAGTAAAACTACTGCAGGGAGAACAGTAAAACTAATGCAGGGAGAACAGTAAAACTACTGCAGGGAGAACAGTAAAACTACTGCAGGGAGAACAGTAAAACTACTGCAGGGAGAACAGTAAAACTACTGCAGGGAGAACAGTAAAACTACTGCAGGGAGAACAGTAAAACTACTGCAGGGAAACAGTAAAACTAATGCAGGGAGAACAGTTAAACTACTGCAGGGAGTACAGTACAACTACTGCAGGGAGAACAGTAAAACTACTGCTAGGGAGAACAGTAAAACTACTGCTAGTGAGAACAGTAAAACTACTGAATAGAGAACAGTAAAACTACTGCTAATGAGAACAGTAAAACTACTGCTAGTGAGAACAGTACAACTACTGCTAGTGAGAACAGTAAAACTACTGCTAGTGAGAACTGTAAAACTACTGCTAGTGAGAACAGTAAAACTACTGCAGGGAGAACAGTAAAACTACTGCCAGTGAGAACAGTAAAACTACTGCTAGTGAGAACACTAAATCTACTGCAGGGAGAATAGTAAAACTACTGCTAATGAGAACAGTAAAACTACTGCTAGTGAGAACAGTACAACTACTGCTCGTGAGAACACTAAAACTACTGCAAGGAGAACAGTAAAACTACTGCTAGTGAGAACAGTAAAACTACTGCTAGGGAGAACAGTAAAACTACTGCTAGGGAGAACAGTAAAACTACTGCTAGGGAGAACAGTAAAACTACTGCTAGGGAGAACAGTAAAACTACTGCTAGGGAGAACAGTAAAACTACTGCTAGTGAGAACAGTACAACTACTGCTAGTGAGAACAGTAAAACTACTGCAGGGAGAAGAGTAAAACTACTACAGGGAGAACAGTAAAACTACTGCTAGGGAGAACAGTAAAACTACTGCTAGGGAGAACAGTAAAACTATTGCTAGTGAGAACAGTAAAACTACTGCTAGTGAGAACACTAAAACTACTGCAGGGAGAACAGTACAACTGCTGCAGGAGAACAGTAAAACGACTGCTAGTGAGAACAGTAAAATTATTGCAGGGAGAACAGTAAAACTACTACTAGTGAGAACAGTAAAACTACTGCTAGTGAGAACAGTAAAACTACTGCTAGTGAGAACAGTAAAACTACTGATAGGGAGAACAGTAAAACTACTGCAGGGAGAACAGTAAAACTACTGCTAATGAGAACACTAAAACTACTGCTAGTGAGAACACTAAAACTACTGCAGGGAGAACAGTACAACTGCTGCAGGACAACAGTAAATCGACTGCTAATGAGAACAGTAAAACTACTGCTAGTGAGAACAGTAAAACTACTGCTAGTGAGAACAGTAAAACTACTGATAGGGAGAACAGTAAAACTACCGCAGGGAGAACAGTAAAACTACTGCTAATGAGAACACTAAAACTACTGCTAGTGAGAACACTAAAACTACTGCAGGGAGAACAGTACAACTGCTGCAGGACAACAGTAAAACTACTGCTAGTGAGAACAGTAAAATTATTGCAGGGAGAACAGTAAAACTACTGCTAGTGAGAACAGTAAAACTTCTGCTAGTGAGAACAGTAAAAGTACTGCTAGGGAGAACAGTAAAACTACTGCTAGTGAGAACAGTAAAACTACTGCTAGTGAGAACAGTAAAACTACTGCTAGGGAGAACAGTAAAACTACTGCAGGGAGAACAGTAAAACTACTGCAGGGAGAACAGTAAAACTAATGCAGGGAGAACAGTT
This sequence comes from Coregonus ussuriensis, assembly GCA_031479575.1. NCBI lineage: Eukaryota > Metazoa > Chordata > Actinopteri > Salmoniformes > Salmonidae > Coregonus > Coregonus ussuriensis. The sequence continues at coordinate 3,022,046 of CM062479.1, read as the reverse complement.
AAACTACTGCAGGGAGAACAGTAAAACTACTGCTAATGAGAACAGTAAAACTACTGCTAGTGAGAAAAGTAAAACTACTGCTAGTGAGAACAGTAAAACTACTGCAGGGAGAACTGTAAAACTACTGCAGGGAGAACAGTAAAACTACTGCAGGGAGAACAGTAAAACTACTGCAGGGAGAACAGTACAACTACTGCTAGTGAGAACAGTAAAACTACTGCTAATGAGAACAGTAAAACTACTGCTAGTGAGAACAGTACAACTACTGCTAGTGAGAACACTAAAACTACTGCAGGGAGAACAGTAAAACTACTGCAGGGAGAACAGTAAAACTACTGCTAGTGAGAACAGTAAAACTACTGCTAGGGAGAACAGTAAAACTACTGCAGGGAGAACAGTAAAACTACTGCAGGGAGAACAGTAAAACTACTGCTAATGAGAACAGTAAAACTACTGCTAGTGAGAACAGTACAACTACTGCTGGTGAGAACAGTAAAACTACTGCAGGGAGAACTGTAAAACTACTGCAGGGAGAACAGTAAAACTACTGCTAGTGAGAACAGTAAAACTACTGCTAGTGAGAACAGTAAAACTACTGCAGGGAGAACAGTAAAACAGAGAGAAGGCGTGAGGGAAGGAGGGAGGCAGCATGTCAGTTTGAACAAAAGAGGCACACACACACACATACACACACACACACACACACACACAGCTCTGGACAGTGGCTGGACAAATTAGTGTGTCTAAGGTTTTCAATTTCTCCTTTTTACTGTCAGTGGTTTAAAATGAAAATAGCAGACCTCAGAATTAAAGAAAGATCCCCCTTTCAAATCACTACCCCCCACGTCCTCCCTCCTTCCACCCCTCATATGCTCCCTCTATCAGGGGTCAGGGTACTAATGGAGGACCTTGTGGCCTTGTGCGCCTCTCAAAACATTCCCCCTCTCCCTGTCCTCTTATAAATCAAGCCAGCTCGTCTCGGAGTGCCCAGTCTCCTCTGTGATGTCCCAGGCATGTCTCATTTCAAAGTCTCCATCTCACAGGCTCACACGGATAAACTTTTACTCTCCGGAGAGTCGCGACGTGGGGCACAGAGAAAAGGAGGGAGGGGCAGAAAAGAGAGAGAGAGAGAGAGAGAGAGAGAGAGAGAGAGAGAGAGAGAGAGAGAGAGAGAGAGAGAGAGAGAGAGAGAGAGAGAGAGAGAGAGAGAGAGATTGAGAGAGAGAGAGAGAGAGATTGAGAGAGAGAGTAAAGAAAGAAAGAGAGAGAGAGAGCAAGAGGAAGAAAAATAGCAGGGAATGCAGGGCCTCTCACCAATGTTTATTTAATAACCACAGTGAATTACGACTGACTTCATGAAAGCATGTACTATGAATCACTGCATTCTGAGAGAAGACATTGCATTTCCTAGTTATTCCGGGTCATTTCAACAATGGTAAAGGTGGTTTGAGAGGGAGGGAGGGAGGGAGGGAGGGAGGGAGGGGGTGAGACAAGAGACACAGTTATGCATCTATGAAATTGCGATCACAACATAATTTCCCCTCTCCTTCATGATAGATTGAAGTACAATAGGTGACAGTTGAGTCAATGCCATTCAGTGGTCTCATGTTGTCTACACGTACAGAATAACGTCATGTTGTCTACATACGCATCCCACAACCATATGGAGTGCTTTCATAACTACAGGTTATGTCGTTAATACGTGCACAACATCCCCTGGCATCACCATCGCAGCAATGCAAAGCATACTTAATCAAAACCACCAATGGATATTTTATATTCTACACACTGAGGGGATGGGAAAGAACTAAACAGTCTCCATGAGCAGCATACCAAGTAGTAGCATTTTCTTACTAGCACTGACTTTGCCTGATAGTGGCTTTATTGAGGAAAAGTTTGACTTACAATGACTGCGATTGTCTAGCTAGCTACCTAGCTAACTTAAGTTGAACGCACTAACTGTAAATCACTCTGGATTAGAACGTCTGCATGAATACAAATGTTAATGTAAAAGAACAGCAGGGGAAGTGAACATTCGCAAAACACCAAATTCAACTTTGTCGATGTCTAAGCCTGCAGAACAAATCAATGCCAATTTGTATCTCAAATGTATCAAATCAAATGTTATTTGCCACATGCGCCGAATACAACAGGCGTAGATCTTACAGTGAAATGCTTACTTACAAGCCCTTAACCAACAATGTAGTTTTAAGAAAAACAAGTGTTAAGTAAAAAAAAAAAAAAAAAAGATAAGTATTTAGGATTTAAACCAGAGAAGCTGTTCATCAACACAAGTATAATAGTATGGTGGACACATAGCAGATGTCTGTAGGAGTGAGTGTGTGTGTGTCTATTTGGCAGAATTCAACAGGCACTACGTTACTATCAAATATTTTTTTCTGCATGTGTTTTGTTGGTCTTACATTTCTACTGTGCGAACCTGAGATAGCTGTTAAATAAAACAGGCCCACGTGGATTGGATGGTTTTCCCTTTTCCAGTCTGCACATGCAACGAGGAAGTTTAACAGGCCTTGTAAAAAGCGGTCCGTGCATCTCCAATTATCTCCCTCTCCACTCTCTCATATTTCCTCTCATTTAAATAGAGACTGTGTGGTTTGCTTAATCTACTTTATCTTCTTGAAATGCAAAAGACTGAATGAGTCTACATCCGAGAGCAGTGGGAAAGAGAGAGGGTGGAAACTGGAAAGTGACTTTATTTACTGAGATTCAGAAGATCAAACTGTAAAATGAGCTTTGACACACACACACACACACACACACACACACACACACACACACACACACACACACACACACACACACACACACACACACACATACACACACACACACAAACACACACACACATACACACACACACACACACATACACACAAACACACACACACATACACACACACACACACACACATACACACAAACACACACACAGACAAAGTGCCTGTGTTTGCTTTAGCCGCGGGAGTGTGTGACACCTCGGTCGTAATTGGTGTTAACCCCATGATGTGGCCGTTGTCGCGGGCGTTTCATGGGATGCCCGAGAATGAGTTAACGTCCAGATGAGAGAAGGCAGGAGGGTTGTGGGTGTTTGTGTGTGTGTATGTGTGAGGACAGGAGGGGGGTCCAGACAGACAGAAAAACATTCCCCCCGTCTCCACTACTCTGCATAACACAGCCAGGATCAGCTCCATAACACACAGCCAAGAGTGAAACGCATTCCAGGTGACTACCTCATGAAGCTGGTTGAGAGAATGCCAAGAGTGTGCAAAGCTGTCATCAAGGCAAAGGGTGGCGATTTGAAGAATCTCAAATATAAAATATATTTTGATTTGTTTAACACTTTTTTGGTTACTACCTGATTCCATATGTGTTATTTCATAGTTTTGATGTCTTCACTATTATTCTACAATGTAGAAAATAGTAAAAATAAAGAAAAACCCTTAAATGAGAAGGTGTGTCCAAACTTTTGACTGGAACTATATATATATATATAAATATATATAAATCTATGGTTGCAGTCTGTAAGGACTTTAGTAGTTGGTAATGAACCACCATGCCTCCCCTTCATCTGTGGGCTCTGGTTTTGAAGGAAAACATGCACATGTACAATATGCCATTGATTTTCTGAAGGGCCCCGTTTAACACAGGTAGAAACAGTCTCTTGTCTTGTATCGTTATGGGTCTGTCACGGAGACCTGAGGGATAGCTTGTTATTTGGAGCAAGTCGTCCTCTGATTATATATTGTGGCAAATGAAGTCATCTGAGTATCAGGGGGAGGGGTTTTCATCAACTCTGGGGTCAGGGGCTTTCCTCAACTCTGGGGTCAGGGCTTTCCTCAACTCTGGAGGAAGGGTTTTCATCAACTCTGGAGGAGGGGCTTTCATCAACTCTGGAGGAAGGGTTTTCATCAACTCTGGAGGAGGGGCTTTCATCAACTCTGGGGGTGGGGCTTTCATCAACTCTCGGGGAGATGCTTTCATCAACTCAGGGGGAGGGGTTTTCCTCAACTCAGGGGGAGGGGTTTTCATTAACTCTGGGGGAGGGGCTTTCCTCATTTCAGGGGGAGGGGCTTTCATCAACTCTGGGGGAGGGCCTTTCATTAACTCTGGGGGAGGGCCTTTCATTAACTCGGGGGGAGGGGCTTTCATTAACTCTGAGGGAGGGGCTTTCCTCAACTCTGAGGGAGGGCCTTTCATCAACTCAGGGGGATGAGGTTTCATCAACTCAGGGGGATGAGGTTTCCTCAACTCAGGGGGATGAGGTTTCATCAACTCAGGGGGATGAGGTTTCATCAACTCAGGGGGATGAGGTTTCATCAACTCAGGGGGATGAGGTTTCATCAACTCAGGGGGATGAGGTTTCATCAACTCAGGGGGATGAGGTTTCCTCAACTCAGGGGGATGAGGTTTCCTCAACTCAGGGGGATGAGGTTTCATCAACTCAGGGGGATGAGGTTTCCTCAACTCAGGGGGATGAGGTTTCATCAACTCAGGGGGATGAGGTTTCAGGCAGCAACAGAGGATCATTATAATAAAGAATGTCACTCATTGTGCCGTGTGTATGTGTGTGTATATGTTTGAGTGTGTGTCAGACGCTAAGTGTGTGTGTGTGTGTGTGTGTGTGTGTGTGTGTAAGACCTGTGCATGCCTGTAATCACTGTCAGTGTGTGATTTGCTGTTTGGTTAACACTGAGAAGCTCTTTAACCACCAGTCACATATCAAGTTAAAGAGCCTTTCAAACACCGTCCTCAGAGAGAGACCAACTGAAACACACAGACACAAAGGAAACTGTCTCTCCCTAGTAAGACCAGGCTGTACACCGTCCTCAGAGAGAGACCAACCGAAACACACAGACACAAAGGAAACTGTCTCTCCCTAGTAAGACCAGGCTGTACACTGTCCTCAGAGAGAGACCAACCGAAACACACAGACACAAAGGAAACTGTCTCTCCCTAGTAAGACCAGGCTGTCTCACTGTCCTCAGAGAGAGACCAACTGAAACACACAGACACAAAGGAAACTGTCTCTCCCTAGTAAGACCAGGCTGTACACTGTCCTCAGAGAGAGACCAACCGAAACACACAGCCACAAAGGAAACTGTCTCTCCCTAGTAAGACCAGGCTGTACACTGTCCTCAGAGAGACACAAACTGAAACACACAGACACAAAGGAAACTGTCTCTCCCTAGTAAGACCAGGCTGTACACCGTCCTCAGAGAGAGACCAACCGAAACACACAGACACAAAGGAAACTGTCTCTCCCTAGTAAGACAGGCTGTACACCGTCCTCAGAGAGAGACCAACCGAAACACACAGACACAAAGGAAACTGTCTCTCCCTAGTAAGACCAGGCTGTACACCGTCCTCAGAGAGAGACCAACCGAAACACACAGCCACAAAGGAAACTGTCTCTCCCTAGTAAGACCAGGTTGTTTCACGGTGGTTGCGCAACAAATGGCACCCTATTCCCTATATAGTGTATTACTTTTAATCAGAGCCCTACAAAAGTAGTGTACTAAATAGGGACTAGGGTGTAAATTGGAATGCAACCAATGTCTATGTAGGAGCAGACCCAGGATCAGAGTAATGTAATCAGACTGTTGTCTTCGAGTCTGAATGAGAAATCACATGACTGATATTAAATCAGTACACAACTTTGATGGCCCTCTGAGCGATAAATTGGGGTTGTTGTGAGCTGGGTCTCTGTGTGTGTGTGTGTGTGTGTGTGTGTGTGTGTGAGCTGGGTCAGTATAGTATAGTGGATGGTGGAATAGGAGACAGCCAGGACAGCTTTACACAGAGACACTAAACCACTGTGTAAAAACCTATTTCCATTCCTATAGGGAATAGGGTAGCATTTGGGATACATCCACTGTATTTTTAGAGCTCTGCGCTTAACGCATATATATCCCATTTATAATATCTAAAATATACGAATGTTGTCAATAACACGTTTTCCTGAGAGTAGGAACAGTTGGCTGATTGAACAGCCTGCATATGGAAAAGCTGGTAATATTTTCCTTTAACTCCTATTATATTCAAGTTAGACAATGTGAGGCTGGTGAAGGGGGAGTACGCTTCCAGGTGCTGTTCTCTTCATAACACCCTGATACACATCTCCCCTGTATAAACCCTGAGTAAAGTGTTATAACACCCTGTATAAACCCTGAGTAAGGTGTTATAACACCCTGTATAAACCCTGAGTAAGGTGTTATAACACCCTGTATAAACCCTGAGTAAGGTGTTATAACACCCTGTATAAACCCTGAGTAAGGTGTTATAACACCCTGTATAAACCCTGAGTAAGGTGTTATAATAACACCCTGTATGAACCCTGAGTAAGGTGTTATAACACCCTGTATGAACCCTGAGTAAGGTGTTATAACACCCTGTATAAACCCTGAGTAAGGTGTTATAACACCCTGTATGAACCCTGAGTAAGGTGTTATAACACCCTGTATAAACCCTGAGTAAGGTGTTATAACACCCTGTATAAACCCTGAGTAAGGTGTTATAACACCCTGTATAAACCCTGAGTAAGGTGTTATAACACCCTGTATAAACCCTGAGTAAGGTGTTATAACACCCTGTATAAACCCTGAGTAAGGTGTTATAACACCCTGTATAAACCCTGAGTAAGGTGTTATAACACCCTGTATAAATCCTGAGTAAGGTGTTATAACACCCTGTATAAACCCTGAGTAAGGTGTTATAACACCCTGTACAAACCCTGAGTAAGGTGTTATAACACCCTGTACAAACCCTGAGTAAGGTGTTATAACACCCTGTATAAACCCTGAGTAAGGTGTTATAACACAATGTATAAACCCTGAGTAAGGTGTTATAACACCCTGTATAAACCCTGAGTAAGGTGTTATAACACCCTGTATAAACCCTGAGTAAGGTGTTATAACACCCTGTATAAACCCTGAGTAAGGTGTTATAACACCCTGTATAAACCCTGAGTAAGGTGTTATAACACCCTGTATAAACCCTGAGTAAGGTGTTATAACACCCTGTATAAACCCTGAGTAAGGTGTTATAACACCCTGTATAAACCCTGAGTAAGGTGTTATAACACCCTGTATAAACCCTGAGTAAGGTGTTATAACACCCTGAATAAACCCTGAGTAAGGTGTTATAACACCCTGTATTAACCCTGAGTAAGGTGTTATAACACCCTGTATAAACCCTGAGTAAGGTGTTATAACACCCTGTATAAACCCTGAGTAAGGTGTTATAACACCCTGTATAAACCCTGAGTAAGGTGTTATAACACCCTGTATAAACCCTGAGTAAGGTGTTATAACACCCTGGTATGAACCCTGAGTAAGGTGTTATAACACCCTGTATGAACCCTGAGTAAGGTGTTATAACACCCTGTATAAACCCAGAGTAAGGTGTTATAACACCCTGTATAAACCCAGAGTAAGGTGTTATAACACCCTGTATAAACCCCGAGTAAGGTGTTATAACACCCTGTATAAACCCTGAGTAAGGTGTTATAACACCCTGTATAAACCCTGAGTAAGGTGTTATAACACCCTGTATAAACCCTGAGTAAGGTGTTATAACACCCTGTATAAACCCTGAGTAAGGTGTTATAACACCCTGTATAAACCCATAGTAAGGTGTTATAACACCCTGTATAAACCCTGAGTAAGGTGTTATAACACCCTGTATAAACCCTGAGTAAGGTGTTATAACACCCTGTATGAACCCTGAGTAAGGTGTTATAACACCCTGTATAAACCCTGAGTAAGGTGTTATAACACCCTGTATATAAACCCTGAGTAAGGTGTTATAACACCCTGTATAAACCCTGAGTAAGGTGTTATAACACCCTGTATGAACCCTGAGTAAGGTGTTATAACACCCTGTATAAACCCTGAGTAAGGTGTTATAACACCCTGTATAAACCCTGAGTAAGGTGTTATAACACCCTGTATAAACCCTGAGTAAGGTGTTATAACACCCTGTATAAACCCTGAGTAAGGTGTTATAACACCCTGTATAAACCCTGAGTAAGGTGTTATAACACCCTGTATAAACCCTGAGTAAGGTGTTATAACACCCTGTATGAACCCTGAGTAAGGTGTTATAACACCCTGTATAAACCCTGAGTAAGGTGTTATAACACCCTGTATGAACCCTGAGTAAGGTGTTATAACACCCTGTATAAACCCTGAGTAAGGTGTTATAACACCCTGTATAAACCCTGAGTAAGGTGTTATAACACCCTGTATGAACCCTGAGTAAGGTGTTATAACACCCTGTATAAACCCTGAGTAAGGTGTTATAACACCCTGTATAAACCCTGAGTAAGGTGTTATAACACCCTGTATAAACCCTGAGTAAGGTGTTATAACACCCTGTATAAACCCTGAGTAAGGTGTTATAACACCCTGTATAAACCCTGAGTAAGGTGTTATAACACCCTGTATAAACCCTGAGTAAGGTGTTATAACACCCTGTATAAACCCTGAGTAAGGTGTTATAACACCCTGTATAAACCCTGAGTAAGGTGTTATAACACCCTGTATAAACCCTGAGTAAGGTGTTATAACACCCTGTATAAACCCTGAGTAAGGTGTTATAACACCCTGTATAAACCCCTGAGTAAGGTGTTATAACACCCTGTATAAACCCTGAGTAAGGTGTTATAACACCCTGTATAAACCCTGAGTAAGGTGTTATAACACCCTGTATAAACCCTGAGTAAGGTGTTATAACACCCTGTATAAACCCTGAGTAAGGTGTTATAACACCCTGTATAAACCCTGAGTAAGGTGTTATAACACCCTGTATAAACCCTCCTGAGTAAGGTGTTATAACACCCTGTATAAACCCTGAGTAAGGTGTTATAACACCCTGTATAAACCCTGAGTAAGGTGTTATAACACCCTGTATAAACCCTGAGTAAGGTGTTATAACACCCTGTATGAACCCTGAGTAAGGTGTTATAACACCCTGTATAAACCCTGAGTAAGGTGTTATAACACCCTGTATAAACCCTGAGTAAGGTGTTATAACACCCTGTATGAACCCTGAGTAAGGTGTTATAACACCCTGTATGAACCCTGAGTAAGGTGTTATAACACCCTGTATGAACCCTGAGTAAGGTGTTATAACACCCTGTATAAACCCTGAGTAAGGTGTTATAACACCCTTTATAAACCCTGAGTAAGGTGTTATAACACCCTGTATAAACCCTGAGTAAGGTGTTATAACACCCTGTATAAACCCTGAGTAAGGTGTTATAACACCCTGTATAAACCCTGAGTAAGGTGTTATAACACCCTGTATAAACCCTGACCTGAGTAAGGTGTTATAACACCCTGTATAAACCCTGAGTAAGGTGTTATAACACCCTGTATAAACCCTGAGTAAGGTGTTATAACACCCTGTATGAACCCTGAGTAAGGTGTTATAACACCCTGTATAAACCCTGAGTAAGGTGTTATAACACCCTTTATATAAACCCTGAGTAAGGTGTTATAACACAAAATGTCTCCAGTGGTGATTAATCCAACACGCTAGGGGCCCTGCTTAGAAGTAGTGCACTAGATATGGAATAGAGTGCCATTTGTAACGTAGCCATTGTCTAAAGGTGATGACACAGTGCCAGCGGAGGGGGACATGGAGATTGAACACCAGCCCTTATCTCCAGACCTTTTCGCAGGCCTTTTATCACCATGGATAGAATTACATTAAGATAATGACACACAGACCCTACCTCTTTAAGGAATACCTGGAATAGTATAAAGTAATCCTTCTATCCCCCCCTACCCCACCCCACCCCCCCTAAAAAAAAACAAGTGGTTATCCCACTGGCTATCATAAGTTGAATGGACCAATTTGTAAGTCGCTCTGGATAACAGCGTCTGCTAAATTACGTAAATGTAATGTAATTAAGATAATGACACACAGATACTCCATTACATTAAGATAATGAGACACAGACACTCCATTACATTAAGATAATGACACACAGACACTCCATTACATTAAGATAATGACACACAGACACTCCATTACATTAAGATAATGACACACAGACACTCCATTACATTAAGATAATGACACACAGACACTCCATTACATTAAGATAATGACACACAGACACTCCATTACATTAAGATAATGACACACAGACACTCCATTACATTAAGATAATGACACACAGACACTCCATTACATTAAGATAATGACACACAGACACTCCATTACATTAAGATAATGACACACAGACACTCCATTACATTAAGATAATGACACACAGACACTCCATTACATTAAGATAATGACACACAGACACTCCATTACATTAACATTTTTACATTTACGTCATTTAGCAGACGCTCTCATCCAGAGCGACTTACAAATTGGTGCATTCACCTTATAGCCACTGGGATAACCACCTTACAATGTTTTATTTTATTATTATTATTTTTTATTTTTTATTTTTTTGGGGGGGTAGAAGGATTACTTTATCCTATTCCTTAAAGAGGTGGGGTTTCAAATGTCTCCGGAAGGTGGTGAGTGACTCCGCTGTCCTGGCGTCGTGAGGGAGCTTGTTCCACCATTGGGGTGCCAGAGCAGCGAACAATTTTGACTGGGCTGAGCGGGAACTATGCTTCCGCAGAGGAAGGGGAGCCAGCAGGCCAGAGGTGGATGAACGCAATGCCCTCGTTTGGGTGTAGGGACTGATCAGAGCCTGAAGGTACGGAGGTGCCGTTCCCCTCACAGCTCCATAGGCAAGCACCATGGTCTTGTAACAGATGCGAGCTTCAAACTGGAAGCCAGTGGAGTGTGCGGAGGAGCGGGGTGACGTGAGAGAACTTGGGAAGGTTGAACACCAGACGGGCTGCGGCATTCTGGATGAGTTGTAGGGGTTTAATGGCACAGGCAGGGAGTCCAGCCAACAGCGAGTTGCAGTAATCCAGACGGGAGATGACAAGTGCCTGGATTAGGACCTGTGCCGCTTCCTGTGTAAGGCAGGGTCGTACTCTCCGAATGTTGTAGAGCATGAACCTACAGGATCGGGTCACCACCTTGATGTTAGCGGAGAACGACAGGGTGTTGTCCAGGGTCACGCCAAGGCTCTTCGCACTCTGGGAGGAGGACACAACGGAGTTGTCAACCGTGATGGCGAGATCATGGAACGGGCAGTCCTTCCCCGGGAGGATGAGCAGCTCCGTCTTGCCAAGGTTCAGCTTGAGGTGGTGATCCGTCATCCATACTGATATGTCTGCCAGACATGCAGAGATGCGATTCGCCACCTGGTTATCAGAAGGGGGAAAGGAGAAGATTAGATGTGTATCGTCAGCGTAGCAATGATAGGAGAGGCCATGTGAGGATATGACAGAGCCAAGTGACTTGGTGTATAGCGAGAATAGGAGAGGGCCTAGAACTGAGCCCTGGGGAACACCAGTGGTGAGAGCACGTGGTGCGGAGACAGCTTCTCGCCATCCCACTTGGTAGGAGCGACCGGTCAGGTAGGACGCAATCCAAGAGTGAGCCGCGCCGGAGATGCCCAGCTCGGAGAGGGTGGAGAGGAGGAATGACACACAGACACTCATGACACACAGACAAAACATAATGACACACAGACACTCATTAGAATCAGATCTGTGTAGCGAGGTGGTTAGCTAGCTAGCTAGCTTGGTGTGTGTTTATGCGTGTGTGAGTGTAACCTGTGAAATCACACCTAGCGTAATGGCCCTGAGGAGTGCATGGCCACTGGTACAACAGCCAGCCCTGTTGTTATGTAGGCACTGAGCTGTTAATGAAGCTAACACTTTCTCATGCATTAAAACATTAACGCCATTACACTGAGCTGTTAATGAAGCTAACACCTTCTCCTGCATTAAAGGATTAATGATATTACACTGAGCTGTTAATGAAGCTAACACCTTCGCCTGCATTAAAGCATTAACGCCATTACACTGAGTTGCTGGCAGCAACATTAACAACAGGGAGAGACTGGGAAAATAATGACTTGTGTGAATATACAGTCACTGTTTTGCACTAACACATATACAAGTCACACTCACACACACTCATACATATACAGTGGGGAGAACAAGTATTTGATACACTGCCGATTTTGCAGGTTTTCCTACTTACAAAGCATGTAGAGGTCTGTAATTTTTATCATAGGTACACTTCAACTGTGAGAGACACAGTTGAATGGAGGTCTGTTTAAAACGGTTCAGACAAACGTCCGGAAGGTCTGTTAAGACTGTGGATTGGTGCGTCTACTCCCTTTATGAAGGGACACACCCTGTAAGTCATAGAGCTCATTAAAACGTGAAACAAATCAGCTTTAATATTGCAGATAGATTGTGGCTTCCATCAATGTGATTGTCTGCATCATCTCCAATAGACAGTGTATTCAGACACGTTCCCCTTCTCCACATGTTGTTATGTTACAGCCTTATTGTAAAATGGATTAAATTAATTGTTTCCCTCATCAATCTACACACAATACACCATAATGACAAAGCAAAAACAGGTTTTTAGACATTTTTGCAAATGTCTTAAAAATAAAAACCGGAAATATTACATTTACAGAAGTATTCAGACCCTTTACTAAGTACTTTGTTGAAGCACCTTTGGCAGTGATTACAGCCTCGAGTCTTCTTGGGTATGACGCTACAAGCTTGGCACACCTGTATTTGGGGAGTTTCTCCCATTCTTCTCTGCAGATCCTCTCAAGCTCTGTCAGGTTGGATGGGGAGCGTCACTGCACAGCTATTTTCAGGTCTCTCCAGAGGTGTTTGATCGGGTTCAAGTCCGGACTCTGGCTGGGCCACTCAAGGACATTCAGAGACTTGTCCCGAAGCCACTCCTGCATTGTCTTGGCTGTGTACTTAGAGTCATTGTCCTGTAGGAAGGTGAACCTTCGCCGCAGTCTGAGGTCCTGAGCGCTCTGGAGCAGGTTTTCATCAAGGATCTTTCTGCACTTTGCTCTGTTCATCTTTCCCTCGATCCTGACTAGTCTCCCAGTCCCTGCCGCTGAAAAACATCCCCACAGCATGATAATGCCACCACCAT
>CM062479.1:2883966-3001466 GCA_031479575.1 Coregonus ussuriensis | reverse complement strand
GTCTCCGGAGTACTAGCTGCCACCGCTCTATGTTTCTTGTTTGATTGGTTTTGTCTGTTTGTCACACTTGTTTTGTGTTATGTCTCATTAAGCACCCTATTTAGTTTCCTTGTTGTTAGCTAGGTGTTGTGTGTAATTGTTCCATGTCGTGTTGCTGCGCTACCTGTTTTTGGTGCGCTATTTTGTGCTTTCCTCCTTGTTTGTGTTTTAGGAGTAGATTACGCACTTGTTTATTGCGCCCGTTTGTTGTACGCCTGTGCGCGCTTTTCTCGCATCCGGGCTGGTTTTGGATATTTATTGTGATATCTACTAAAGTATTTTGTTGGACTTTACTTCTGCCTCCTGCGCCTGATTCCACACCACACCTACCATAGCAACTCCTGACAGAATTACACACCACATATGGAATCAGCAGGAGCACCCACCGACATCATGGAGGAGCGTCTTCGCGGTCAAGAGGATCGAATCAACCAGATCGGGCACGCCTTGGACCGCGTAATGAACACCCTCCATCGATGGGAAACCAGCGGGGTACCCACACCCCCACCTATCGCACCATCACCATCGGACAGCCCGCCCGTCCAACTACCGGAACCCAGTGGGATTCGGCTCTCGCTCCCGAGGGCGTACGACGGCACCGCTGCCGGGTGTCAGGGGTTCCTATTACAAGTGGAGCTCTACCTTGCCACCATACACCCGGCGCCCTCGGGATACGAGAGCGTTTCCGCCCTCATCTCCTGTCTCACCGGCAAGGCGTTGGAGTGGGCCAATGCCGAATGGAGGGGAATAGACGCCGCCACAGTCACCTATGCCACCACTGTGGCCGCGGAGGGCACACCGCGGCTAGGTGCTGGGGAGGGTCCCCTGGTGAGGGAGATGGCAGGTCACACATTGGGGAGTCCTCCCAGGTGAGTAGGCGCCCTACTTACCCAGAGCTTTCTGTCGTACACATTACATTACCTGTTTGTTTCCCACAGGTTGCACCTCGTTCCCAGCATAAGGCGCTAGTCGATTCAGGCGCAGCTGGGAATTTTGTAGATCGTAAATTCTGTGTTAAGTTAGGGATTCCCCTCCTTCCAGTCGATAAGCCCTTCCCTGTACATGCCTTAGATAGTCGTCCGTTAGGATCTGGGTTAATTAGGGAGGTCACAGCGCCACTTAGGATGATGACGCAGGGGGGTCATGAGGAGAGGATTCAACTCTATCTGATCGACTCTCCTGCGTATCCGGTGGTACTGGGGCTTCCCTGGTTGATTACCCATGATCCTACGATTTCGTGGCGAGAGAAGGCTCTTAAAGGGTGGTCTGCTCAGTGTGAGGGGCTATGTCTGGTTGTTTTCGTAGGGGCGACCTCGGTGGAGAGTCCGAACCAGATGCCAGCACTGCACATTCCGCCTGAGTATGAGGATTTGGCACTCGTGTTTAGTAAGACCAGAGCGGCACGGTTGCCACCTCATAGACAGGGGGATTGTGCGATAGACCTCCAGACAGGAGCCGCGCTCCCGCGGAGCCATGTGTATCCTTTGTCACAGGAGGAGAAAAGGGCAATGGAGACTTACATTAACGAGTCTCTGAGACAGGGATACATACGGCCCTCCACTTCTCCCGCGTCCTCGAGCTTCTTTTTTGTGAAGAAAAAGGATGGAGGTTTGCGTCCGTGTATTGATTACCGCGGTCTCAATCAGGTGACTGTGAAATATAGTTATCCACTCCCGCTGATTGCGACCATGACGGAGTCATTACACGGGGCACGGTTCTTCACAAAATTGGACCTCAGGAGCGCATATAACTTGGTGCGCATTAGGGAGGGCGATGAGTGGAAGACAGCATTTAGTACTACCTCCGGCCATTACGAGTATCTCGTCATGCCATATGGGTTAATGAATGCTCCATCAGTCTTCCAATCGTTTGTAGATGAGATTTTCCGGGACATGCAGGCGCAGGGAGTAGTGGTGTACATAGATGATATTCTTGTGTACAGTTCTACTCGGGCCGAGCATGTAGCCCTGGTGCGCAGGGTATTGAGGAGACTGTTGGAGCATGACCTGTATGTCAAAGCCGAGAAATGTCTGTTCTTTCAGGAGTCAGTCTCCTTTTTGGGTTACCAGTTGTCTGCGTCAGGGGTGAGAATGGAGGTGGACCGAGTGTCCGCCGTGCGTAATTGGCAAACCCCAACTACGGTTAAAGAGGTGCAGCGGTTCTTGGGTTTTGCAAATTACTACCGGAGGTTTATCCGGGGTTTTGGACAGGTGGCAGCTCCCATAACGGCTCTTCTGAAGGGGGGTCCGGTGCGCTTGCAGTGGTCGGCTGAGGCGGACAGGGCCTTTGGGAGACTGAAGGACCTGTTTACCTCGGCTCCAGTGCTGGCGCACCCGGATCCCACTTTACCCTTCCAAGTTGAGGTGGACGCGTCTGAGGCCGGTATCGGGGCAGTTCTTTCACAACGGTCCGGCACACCACCTAAGCTCCGCCCCTGTGCTTTTTATTCTAAGAAGCTCAGTCCGGCGGAGCGGAATTATGACGTAGGGGACAGGGAGCTGTTAGCCGTAACACAGGCCCTAAAGGTGTGGAGGCATTGGCTTGAGGGGGCTCAACACCCTTTCCTCATTCTGACCGACCACCGTAACCTGGAATACATTCGGGCAGCTAGGAGACTGAATCCTCGCCAGGCTCGATGGACTATGTTTCTCGCCCGGTTTGTGTTCAAGATCACTTACATCCCTGGGTCCCAGAACGGGAAGGCAGATGCCCTGTCCCGGCGGTATGACACGGAGGAGAGGTGCTTGGAGCCCATTCCCATACTACCGGAGTCTTGTCTGGTGGCACCGGTGGTGTGGGAGGTCGATGCGGAGATCGAGCGGGCATTACGCACCGACCCTAGCCCTCCACAGTGTCCGGTGGGTCGGACGTACGTCCCGCTCGAGGTCCGGGATCGGCTGATTTATTGGGCTCACACGTCCCCCTCCTCTGGACATCCAGGTATTGGCCGGACAGTGCACTGCCTTAGTACGAAGTACTGGTGGCCAACGTTAGCCAGGGATGTGAGGGTTTATGTCTCCTCCTGCTCAGTGTGTGCCCAGTGTAAGGCGCCCAGACACTTGCCCAGGGGTAAATTACAACCCCTGCCCGTTCCACAACGACCCTGGTCTCACCTCTCGGTGGATTTTGTTACCGACCTTCCCTCCTCACAAGGGAATACCACCATCCTGGTCATTGTGGATCGGTTCTCGAAGGCCTGTCGTCTCCTTCCCATGCCGGGTCTTCCTACTGCCCTACAGACCGCTGAGGCTCTATTTACTCACGTCTTCCGGCATTACGGGGTACCCGAGGATATAGTGTCCGATCGAGGCCCCCAGTTTACCTCCAGAGTCTGGAGAGCCTTTATGGAACGGTTGGGGGTCTCGGTGAGCCTTACCTCGGGTTACCACCCGGAGAGTAATGGGCAGGTCGAACGAGTCAACCAGGATGTGGGTAGGTTTCTGAGGTCATATTGTCAGGGCCGGCCAGAGGAGTGGGCGAGATATGTGCCCTGGGCCGAGATGGCACAGAACTCTCTCCGCCACTCCTCCACGAGACTAACCCCTTTCCAGTGTGTGTTAGGGTACCAGCCGGTTCTGGCACCTTGGCATGAGAGCCAGATCGAGGCCCCTGCTGTGGATGAGTGGGTGCGGCGCTCGGAGGAGACGTGGAACGCTGCACACGTCCATCTGCAGCGAGCCATCTGTCGACAGAAGACGAGCGCCGACCTACACCGCAGTGAGGGGCCAGTGTACGCACCTGGAGATCGAGTCTGGCTCTCAACCAGAAACCTGCCCCTCCGCCTGCCCTGCCGGAAGCTGGGTCGGCGGTTTGTGGGGCCTTTTAAAGTCCTGAGGAGATTGAACGAGGTGTGTTACAGGTTACAACTGCCCATTGATTACAAGAATATTAACCCCTCGTTCCATGTGTCTCTCCTCAGGCCGGTGGTAGCTGGTCCACTCCAGGACTTTGAGATTGAGGAGACTCCTCCGCCCCCGTTGGACATCGAGGGGGCTCCGGCGTACACTGTTCGGACCATCCTGGATTCGAGACGCCGGATGGGGGGTCTCCAATATCTCGTGGAGTGGGAGGGGTACGGTCCGGAGGAGCGGTGCTGGGTGCCGAGGAGGGACATTCTGGATCCGTCCCTGATGACCGAATTCCATCGTGGTCATCCTACGCGCCCTGCTCCGCGTCCTCCTGGTCGTCCCCGAGGCAAGGGGGGGGGTACTGTCACGGTTTCGGCCGAGGCGGCCCCTCCTCCTTGTTCGGGCAGGTTTCGGCGGTCGTCGTCTCCGGAGTACTAGCTGCCACCGCTCTATGTTTCTTGTTTGATTGGTTTTGTCTGTTTGTCACACCTGTTTTGTGTTATGTCTCATTAAGCACCCTATTTAGTTTCCTTGTTGTTAGTTAGGTGTTGTGTGTAATTGTTCCATGTCGTGTTGCTGCGCTACCTGTTTTTGGTGCGCTATTTTGTGCTTTCCTCCTTGTTTGTGTTTTAGGAGTAGATTACGCACTTGTTTATTGCGCCCGTTTGTTGTACGCCTGTGCGCGCTTTTCTCGCCTCCGGGCTGGTTTTGGATATTTATTGTGATATCTACTAAAGTATTTTGTTGGACTTTACTTCTGCCTCCTGCGCCTAATTCCACACCACACCTACCATAGCAACTCCTGACAGGTAGAGCATGGTGCTTGCAACGCCAGGGTTGTGGGTTCTGCTACACTACAGCACCATCCTGCTAGACTACAGTACCATCATGCTAGACAACCGCACCATCCTGCTAGACTACAGCACCATCCTGCTACACTAGAGCACCATCCCGCTAGACTAGAGGTCCATCCTGCTAGACTACAGCACCATCCTGCTAGACTAGAGCACCATCCTGCTACACTCGAGCACCATCCTGCTATACTAGAGCACCATCTTGCTAGACTAGAGCATTGTCCTTCTACACTAGAGTACCGTCCTGTTACACTAGAGAACCATCCTGCTACACTAGAGGACCATCCTGCTACACTAGAATACCATCCTGCTACACTAGAGGATCATACTGCAACACTAGAGCACCATCCTGCTACACTAGAGCACTATCCCGCTAGACTACAGCACCATCCTGCTAGACTACAGCACCATCCCGCTACACTAGAGCACCATCCTGCTAGAATACAGCACCATCCTGCTAGACTAGAGCACCATCCTGCTAGACTAGAGCACCATCCTGGTAGACTACAGCACCATCCTTTTACACTAAAGCACCATCCTGCTACACTAGAGCACCATCCTGCTACACTACATCACAATCCTGCTACACTAAAGCACCATCCTGCTAGACTACAGCACCATCCTGCTAGACTACAGCACCATCCTGCTAGACTACAGCACCATCCTGCTAGACTACAGCACCATCCTGCTAACTACAGCACCATCCTGCAAGACTACAGCACCATCCTGATAGACTACAGCACCATCCTGCTAGACTAGAGCACCATCCTGCTAGACTAGAGCACCATCCTGCTAGATTAGAGCCCCATCCTGCTAAACTAGAGGACCAACCTGCTATACTAGAGCACCATCTTGCTAGACTAGATCATCGTCCTTCTATACTAGAGCACCATCCTGCTACACTAGAGTAACATCCTGCTACACTAGAATACCATCCTGCTACACTAGAGGACCATACTGCTACACTAAAGCTTCATCCTGGTACACTAGAGTACGATCCCGCTAGACTAGAGCACCATCCTGCTACACTAGAGGACCATACTGCTACACTAGAGCACCATCCTGCTAGTCTATAGCACCATCCCGCTACACTAGAGCACCATCCTGCTACACTAGAGGACAATCCTGCTACACTAGAGCACCATCCTGCTACACTAATGCACCATCCTGCTACACTACATCATCACACTGCTAGACTAGAGCACCATCCTGCTACACTAGAGCACCATCCTGCTACACTAATGCACCATCCTGCTACAGTACATCACCACACTGCTAGACTAGAGGACCATCCCGCTACACTAGAGCACCATCCTGCTAGACTAGAGGACAATCCTGCTACAAAAGAGCACCATCCTGCTACAATAGAGGACCATCCTGCTAGACTAGAGCACCATCCTGCTAGACTAGAGCACCATCCTGCTAGATTAGAGCACCATCCTGCTAAACTAGAGGACCAACCTGCTAGACTAGAGCACCATCTTGCTAGACTAGAGCATCGTCCTTCTACACTAGAGTACCGTCCTGTTACACAAGAGAACCATCCTGCTAGACTAGAGCACAATCCTGCTACACTAGAGTACCATCCTGCTACACTAGAGGACCATCCTGCTACACTAGAGCACCATCCTGCTAGACAAGAGCACCATCCTGCTAGACTAGAGCACCATCCTGCTAGATTAGAACACTATACTGCTACACTAGAGCACCATTCTTCTACACTAGAGCACCATCCCGCTACACTAGAGCACCATCCCGCTACACAAGAGCACCATCCCACTAGACTAGAGCACCATCCTGCTACACTAGAAGACCATCCTGCTACACTAGGACACCATCCTGCTAGACTAGAGGACCATCCCGCTACACTAGAATACCATCCTGCTAGACTACAGCACCATCCTGCTACACTAGAGCACCATCCTGCTACACTACATCACCATCCTGCTACACTACATCACCATCCTGCTACACTAAAGCAACATCCTGCTAGACTACAGCACCATCCTGCTAGACTACAGCACCATCCTGCTAGACTACAGCACCATCCGGCTACACTAGAGCACCATCATGCTACACTACATCACCATCCTGCTACACTAAAGCACCATCCTGCTAGACTACAGCACCATCCTGCTAGACTACAACACCATCCTGCTAGACTACAGCACTATCATACTAGACTACAGCACCATCCTGCTACACTAGAGCACCATCCTGCTACAATAGAATACCATCCTGCTACACTACAGCACCATCCTGCTAGATTACAGCACCATCCTACAAGACTACAGCACCATCCTGCTAGACTAGAGCACCATCCTGCAAGACTACAGCACCATCCTGCAAGACTACAGCACCATCCTGCTAGACTAGAGCACCATCCTGCAAGACTACAGCACTATCCTGCTAGACTACAGCACCATCCTGCAAGACTACACAACCATCCTGCTACACTAGAGCACCATCCTGCTACACTACATCACCATCCTGCTACACTAAAGCACCATCTTGCTAGACTACAGCACCATCCTGCTAGACTACAACACCATCCTGCTAGACTACAGCACCATCCTGCTAGACTACAGCACCATCCTGCTAGACTACAGCACCATCCTGCAAGACTACAGCACCATCCTGCAAGAATACAACACCATCCTGCTAGACTACAGCACCATCCTGCAAGACTACAGCACCATCCTGCTAGACTAGAGCACCATCCTGCTAGACTACAGCACCATACTGCAAGACTACAGCACCATCCTGCTAGACTACAGCACCATCCTGCTAGACAACAGCACCATCCTGCTAGACTACAGCACCATCCTGCTAGACTACAGCACCATCCTGCTAGACTACAGCACCATCCTGCTACACAACAGCACCATCCTCCTAGTCTACAGCACCATCCTGCTACACTAGAACACCATCCTGCTAGACTACAGCACCATCCTGCAAGCCTATAGCACCATCCTGCAAGACTACAGCACTATCCTGCTAGACTAGAGCACCTTCACAATACACTACAGCACCATCCTTTTACACTAAAGCACCATCCTGCTAGAACAGCACCATCCTGCTAGACTACAGCTCCATCCTGCTACACTTGAGCACCATCCTGCTAAACTAGAGCACCATCCTGCTAGAATACAGCACCATCCTGCTACACTAGAACACCATCCTGCTGCACTCGAGCACCATCCTGCTAACTACAGCACCATCCTGCTACACTACAGCACCATCCTGTTAGACTACAGCACCAACCTGCTACACTAGAGCACCATCCTTCTAGACTAGAGCACCATCCTGCTAGACTACAGCACCATCCTGCTAGACTACAGCACCATCCTGCTAGACTACAGCACCATCCTGCTACACAACAGCACCATCCTCCTAGTCTACAGCACCATCCTGCTACACTAGAACACCATCCTGCTAGACTACAGCACCATCCTGCAAGCCTATAGCACCATCCTGCAAGACTACAGCACTATCCTGCTAGACTAGAGCACCTTCACAATACACTACAGCACCATCCTTTTACACTAAAGCACCATCCTGCTAGAACAGCACCATCCTGCTAGACTACAGCTCCATCCTGCTACACTTGAGCACCATCCTGCTAAACTAGAGCACCATCCTGCTAGACTACAGCACCATCCTGCTACACTAGAACACCATCCTGCTGCACTCGAGCACCATCCTGCTAACTACAGCACCATCCTGCTACACTACAGCACCATCCTGTTAGACTACAGCACCAACCTGCTACACTAGAGCACCATCCTTCTAGACTAGAGCACCATCCTGCTAGACTAGAGGACCATCCTGCTACACTAGAGGACCATCCTGCTACACTACATCACCATCCTGCTACACTAAAGCACCATCCTGCTAGACTACAGCACCATCCTGCTAGACTACAACACCATCCTGCTAGACTACAGCACTATCCTACTAGACTACAGCACCATCCTGCTACACTAGAGCACCATCCTGCAACAATAGAATACCATCCTGCTACACTACAGCACCATCCTGCTAGACTACAGCACCATCCTACAAGACTACAGCACCATCCTGCTAGACTAGAGCACCATCCTGCAAGACTACAGCACTATCCTGCTAGACTAAAGCACCATCCTGCAAGACTACACAACCATCCTGCTACACTAGAGCACCATCCTGCTACACTACATCACCATCCTGCTACACTAAAGCACCATCCTGCTAGACTACAGCACCATCCTGCTAGACTACAACACCATCATGCTAGACTACAGCACTATCCTACTAGACTACAGCACCATCCTGCTACACTAGAGCACCATCCTGCAACAATAGAATACCATCCTGCTACACTACAGCACCATCCTGCTAGACTACAGCACCATCCTACAAGAATACAGCACCATCCTGCTAGACTAGAGCACCATCCTGCAAGACTACAGCACCATCCTGCAAGACTACAGCACCATCCTGCTAGACTAGAGCACCATCCTGCAAGACTACAGCACTATCATGCTAGACTACAGCACCATCCTGCAAGACTACACAACCATCCTGCTACACTAGAGCACCATCCTGCTACACTACATCACCATCCTGCTACACTAAAGCACCATCCTGCTAGACTACAGCACCATCCTGCTAGACTACAACACCATCCTGCTAGACTACAGCACCATCCTGCTAGACTACAGCACCATCCTGCTAGACTACAGCACCATCCTGCAAGACTACAGCACCATCCTGCAAGAATACAACACCATCCTGCTAGACTACAGCACCATCCTGCAAGACTACAGCACCATCCTGCTAGACTAGAGCACCATCCTGCTACACTACAGCACCATACTGCAAGACTACAGCACCATCCTGCTAGACTACAGCACCATCCTGCTAGACTACAGCACCATCCTGCTAGACTACAGCACCATCCTGCTAGACTACAGCACCATCCTGCTACACAACAGCACCATCCTCCTAGACTACAGCACCATCCTGCTACACTAAAACACCATTCTGCTAGACTACAGCACCATCCTGCAAGCCTATAGCACCATCCTGCAAGACTACAGCACTATCCTGCTAGACTAGAGCACCTTCACAATACACTACAGCACCATCCTTTTACACTAAAGCACCATCCTGCTAGACTACAGCACCATCCTGCTAGACTACAGCTCCATCCTGCTACACTTGAGCACCATCCTGCTAAACTAGAGCACCATCCTGCTAGACTACAGCACCATCCTGCTACACTAGAACACCATCCTGCTGCACTCGAGCACCATCCTGCTATCTACAGCACCATCCTGCTACACTACAGCACCATCCTGTTAGACTAAAGCACCAACCTGCTACACTAGAGCACCATCCTTCTAGACTAGAGCACCATCCTGCTAGACTAGAGGACCATCCTGCTACACTAGAGGACCATCCTGCTACACTAGAGGACTATCCTGCTACACTAGAGTAGCATCCTTCTACACTAGAATACCATCCTGATAGACTAGAGGACCATCCAGCTACACTAGAGCACCATCCCGCTACACTAGAGCACCATCCCGCTAGACTAGAGCACCATCCTGCTACACTAGAGGACCATCTTGCTAAACTAGGACACCATCCTGCTAGACTAGAGGACCATCCCGCTACACTAGAATACCATCCTGCAGGACTACAGCATCATCCTGCTACATTAGAGCACCATCCTGCTACACTACATCACCATCCTGCTACACTACATCACCATCCAGCTACACTAAAGCACCATCCTGCAAGACTACAGCACCATCCTGCTAGACTACAGCACCATCCTGCAAGACTACAGCACCATCCTGCTAGACTAGAGCACCATCCTAAAAGACTACAGCACCATCCTGCTAGACTACAGCACCATCCTGCAAGACTACACCACCATCCTGCTACACTAGAGCACCATCCTGCTACACTACATCACCATCCTGCTACACTAAAGCACCATCCTGCTGGACTACAGCACCATCCTGCTAGACTACAACACCATCCTGCTAGACTACAGCACCATCCTGCTAGACTACAGCACCATCCTGCTACACTAGAGCACCATCCTGCAACAATAGAATACCATCCTGCTACACTACAGCACCATCCTGCTAGACTACAGCACCATCCTGCTAGACTACAGCACCATCCTGCAAGACTACAGCACCATCCTGCAAGAATACAACACCATCCTGCTAGACTACAGCACCATCCTGCAAGACTACAGCACCATCCTGCTAGACTAGAGCACCATCCTGCTAGACTACAGCACCATACTGCAAGACTATATCACCATCCTGCTACACTACATCACCATCCTGCTACACTAAAGCACCATCCTGCTAGACTACAGCACCATCCTGCTAGACTACAGCACCATCCTGCTTGACTACAGCACCATCCTGCTACACTACATCACCATCCTGCTACACTAAAGCACCATCCTGCTAGACTACAGCACCATCCTGCTAGACTACAACACCATGATGCTAGACTACAGCACCATCCTGCTAGACTACAGCACCATCCTGCTAAACTAGAGCACCATCCTGCAACAATAGAATACCATCCTGCTACACTACAGCACATTCCTGCTAGACTACAGCACCATCCTGCAAGACTAAACCACCATCCTGCTACACTAGAGCACCATCCTGCTACACTACATCACCATCCTGCTACACTAAAGCACCATCCTGCTGGACTACAGCACCATCCTGCTAGACTACAACACCATCCTGCTAGACTACAGCACCATCCTGCTAGACTACAGCACCATCCTGCTACACTAGAGCACCATCCTGCAACAATAGAATACCATCCTGCTACACTACAGCACCATCCTGCTAGACTACAGCACCATCCTGCTAGACTAGAGCACCATCCTGCTAGACTACAGCACCATCCTGCAAGCCTACAGCACCATCCTGCAAGACTACAGCACCATCCTGCTAGACTAGAGCACCTTCACAATACACTACAGCACCATCCTTTTACACTAAAGCACCATCCTGCTAGACTACAGCACCATCCTTCTAGTCTACAGCACCATCCTGCTAGACTACAGCACCATCCTGCTAGACTACAGCTCCATCCTGCTACACTTGAGCAACATCCTGCTAAACTAGAGCACCATCCTGCTAGACTACAGCACCATCCTGCTACACTAGAACACCATCCTGCTGCACTCGAGCACCATCCTGCTAACTACAGCACCATCCTTCTAGACTAGAGCACCATCCTGCTAGACTAGAGGACCATCCTGCTACACTAGAGGACCATCCTGCTACACTAGAGTAACATCCTTCTACACTAGAGCACCATCCTGCTACAATAGAGCACCATACTGTTACACTAGAGCACCATTCTGCAACACTAGAGTACCATCCTGTTACACTAGAGGACCATCCTGATAGACTAGAGGACCATCCAGCTAGACAAGAGCACCATCCTGCTACACTAGAGTTCTATCCTGCTACACTAGAGTACCATCCTGCTAGACACTAGAGCACCATCCTGCTACACTAGAGTACCATCCTGTTACACTAGAGGGCCATCCTGTTACACTAGAGGACCATCCTGCTACACTAGAGGACCATCCTGCTAGACTAGAGCACCATACTGCAAGACTACAGCACCATCCTGCTAGACTACAGCACCATCCTGCAAGACTACACCACCATCCTGCTACACTAGAGCACCATCCTGCTACACTACATCAAATCATATCAAATCAAATCCAATTTTATTGGTCACATGCGCCGAATACAACAGGTGCAGACATTACAGTGAAATGCTTACTTACAGCCCTTAACCAACAGTGCATTTATTTTAAACAAAAAAAGTAAGAATAAAACAACAACAAAAAAAGTGTTGAGAAAAAAAGAGCAGAAGTAAAATAAAGTGACAGTGGGGAGGCTATATATACAGTAAAATAAAGTGACAGTAGGGAGGCTATATATACAGGGGGGTACCGTTGCAGAGTCAATGTGCGGGGGCACCGGCTAGTTGAGGTAGTTGAGGTAATATGTACATGTGGGTAGAGTTAAAGTGACTATGCATAAATACTTACTTAACAGAGTAGCAGCAGCGTAAAAAGGATGGGGTGGGGGGGCAGTGCAAATAGTCCGGGTAGTCATGATTAGCTGTTCAGGAGTCTTACGGCTTGGGGGTAGAAGCTGTTGAGAAGTCTTTTGGACCTAGACTTGGCACTCCGGTACCGCTTGCCGTGCGGTAGCAGAGAGAACAGTCTATGACTAGGGTGGCTGGAGTCTTTGACAATTTTGAGGGCCTTCCTCTGACACCGCCTGGTATAGAGGTCCTGGATGGCAGGGAGCTTTGCCCCAGTGATGTACTGGGCCGTACGCACTACCCTCTGTACTGCCTTGCGGTCAGAGGCCAAGCAGTTGCCATACCAGGCGGTGATGCAACCAGTCAGGATGCTCTCGATGGTGCAGCTGTAGAATTTTTTGAGGATCTGAGGACCCATGCCAAATCTTTTTAGTCTCCTGAGGGGGAATAGGCTTTGTCGTGCCCTCTTCACGACTGTCTTGGTGTGTTTGGACCATGATAGTTCGTTGGTGATGTGGACACCAAGGAACTTGAAGCTCTCAACCTGTTCCACTACAGCCCCGTCGATGAGAATGGGGGCGTGCTCAGTCCTCTTTTTTTTCCTGTAGTCCACAATCATCTCCTTTGTCTTGGTCACGTTGAGGGAGAGGTTGTTGTCCTGGCACCACACGGCCAGATCTCTGACCTCCTCCCTATAGGCTGTCTCATCGTTGTCGGTGATCAGGCCTACCACTGTTGTGTCGTCGGCAAACTTAATGATGGTGTTGGAGTCGTGCCTGGCCATGCAGTCATGGGTGAACAGAGAGTACAGGAGGGGACTGAGCACGCACCCCTGAGGGGCCCCCGTGTTGAGGATCAGTGTGGCAGATGTGTTGTTACCTACCCTTACCACCTGGGGGCGGCCCGTCAGGAAGTCCAGGATCCAGTTGCAGAGGGAGGTGTTTAGTCCCAGGATCCTTAGCTTAGTGATGAGCTTAGAGGGCACTATGGTGTTGAATGCTGAGCTGTAGTCAATGAATAGCATTCTCACGTAGGTGTTCCTCTTGTCCAGGTGGGAAAGGGCAGTGTGGAGTGCGATAGAGATTGCATCATCTGTGGATCTGTTGGGGCGGTATGCAAATTGGAGTGGGTCTAGGGTTTCTGGGATTATGCTGTTGATGTGAGCCATGACCAGTCTTTCAAAGCACTTCATGGCTACAGACGTCAGTGCTACGGGTCGGTAGTCATTTAGGCAGGTTATCTTAGAGTTCTTGGGCACGGGGACTATGGTGGTCTGCTTGAAACATGTTGGTATTACAGACTCAGTCAGGGACATGTTGAAAATGTCAGTGAAGACACTTGCCAGTTGGTCAGCACATGCTCGGAGTACACGTCCTGGTAATCCGTCTGGCCCTGCGGCCTTGTGAATGTTGACCTGCTTAAAAGTCTTACTCACATCGGCTACGGAGAGCGTGATCACATAGTCGTCCGGAACAGCTGGTGCTCTCATGCATGCTTCAGTGTTGCTTGCCTCGAAGCGAGCATAGAAGTGGTTTAGCTCGTCTGGTAGGCTTGTGTCACTGGGCAGCTCGCGGCTGTGCTTCCCTTTGTAGTCTGTAATAGTTTTCAAGCCCTGCCACATCCGACGAGCGTCAGAGCCAGTGTAGTATGATTCAATCTTAGACCTGTATTGACTCTTTGCCTGTTTGATGGTTCGTCGGAGGTCATAGCGGGATTTCTTATAAGCGTCCGGGTTAGAGTCCCGTTCCTTGAAAGCGGCAGCTCTACCTTTTAGCTCAGTGCGGATGTTTCCTGCAATCCATGGCTTCTGGTTGGGGTATGTACGTACGGTCACTGTGGGGACGACATCATCGATGCACTTATTGATGAAGCCAGTGACTGATGTGGTGTACTCCTCAATGCTGTCTGAAGAATCCCGGAACATGTTCCAGTCTGTGCTAGCAAAACAGTCCTGTAGCTTAGCATCTGCGTCATCTGACCACTTTTTTATTAACCGAATCACTGGTGCTTCCTGCTTCAGTTTTTGCTTATAAGCAGGAATCAGGAGGATAGAGTTATGGTCAGATTTGCCAAATGGAGGGCGAGGGAGAGCTTTGTATGCGTCTCTGTGTGTGGAGTAAAGGTGGTCTAGAGTTTTTTTCCCTCTGGTTGCACATTTAACATGCTGGTAGAAATTAGGTAGAACGGATTTAAGTTTCCCTGCATTAAAGTCCATCATCCTGCTACACTATCCTGCTACACTAAAGCACCATCCTGCTGGACTACAGCACCATCCTGCTAGACTACAACACCATCCTGCTAGACTACAGCACCATCCTGCTAGACTACATCACCATCCTGCTACACTAGAGCACCATCCTGCAACAATAGAATACCATCCTGCTACACTACAGCACCATCCTGCTAGACTACAGCACCATCCTGCAAGACTACAGCACCATCCTGCTAGACTAGAGCACCATCCTGCAAGAATACAGCACCATCCTGCTAGACTACATCACCATCCTGCTAGACTACAACACCATCCTGCAAGACTACAGCACCATCCTGCTAGACTAGAGCACCATCCTGCTAGACTACAGCACCATCCTGCTACACTACAGCACCATCCTCCTAGACTACAGCACCATCCTGCTACACTAGAACACCATCCTGCTAGACTACAGCACCATCCTGCAAGCCTACAGCACCATCCTGCAAGACTACAGCACCATCCTGCTAGACTAGAGCACCTTCACAATACACTACAGCACCATCCTTTTACACTAAAGCACCATCCTGCTAGACTACAGCACCATCCTTCTAGACTACAGCACCATCCTGCTAGACTACAGCACCATCCTGCTAGACTACAGCTCCATCCTGCTACACTTGAGCACCATCCTGCTAAACTAGAGCACCATCCTGCTAGACTACAGCACCATCCTGCTACACTAGAACACCATCCTGCTGCACTCGAGCACCATCCTGCTAACTACAGCACCATCCTTCTAGACTAGAGCACCATCCTGCTAGACTAGAGGACCATCCTGCTACACTAGAGGACCATCCTGCTACACTAGAGTAACATCCTTCTACACTAGAGCACCATCCTGCTACAATAGAGCACCATACTGTTACACTAGAGCACCATTCTGCAACACTAGAGTACCATCCTGTTACACTAGAGGACCATCCTGATAGACTAGAGGACCATCCAGCTAGACAAGAGCACCATCCTGCTACACTAGAGTACTATCCTGCTACACTAGAGTACCATCCTGCTAGACACTAGAGCACCATCCTAATACACTAGAGTACCATCCTGTTACACTAGAGGACCATCCTGTTACACTAGAGCACCATCCTGCTACACTATAGGACCATCCTGCTACACTAGAGGACCATCCTGCTACACTAGAGGATTATCATGCTACACTAGAGGACCATCCTGTTACACTATAGGACCATCCTGCTACACTATAGGACCATCCTGCTACACTAGAGCACCATCATTCTAGACTAGAGCACCATCCTGCTAGACTAGAGCACCATCCTGCTACACTAGAGCACCATCCTGCTACACTAGAGTACCATCCTGCTACACTAGAGGACCATCCTGCTACACTAGAGGACCATCCTGCTACACTAGAGTAACATCCTTCTACACTAGAGTACTATCCTGCTACACTAGAGTACCATCCTGCTAGACTAGAGGACCATCCTGCTACACTAGAGGACCATCCTGCTACACTAGAGCACCATCCTGCTACACTAGAGGTCCATCCTGCTACACTAGAGCACTTTCCTGCTAGACACTAGAGCACCATCCTGCTACACTAGATGACCATGCTGTTACACTAGAGTACCATCCTGCTACACTAGAGTACCATCCTGTTACACTAGAGCACCATCCTGCTACACTAGAGGACCATCCTGCTACACTATAGGACCATCCTGCTACACTAGAGGACCATCCTGCTACACTAGAGCACCATCCTGCTACACTAGAGCACCATCCTGCTACATTAGAGGACCATCCTTTTACACTATAGGACCATCCTGCTACACTATAGGACCATCCTGCTACACTAGAGTACCATCCTGTTACACTAGAGCACCATCATGCTACACTAGAGGACCATCCTGCTACACTAGAGGACCATCCTGCTACACTAGAGCACCATCCTGCCACACTAGAGCACCTTCCTGCTAGACACTAGAGCACCATCCTGCTACACTAGAGCACCATCCTGCTACACTATAGGACCATCCTGCTACACTAGAACACCATCCTGCTACTCTTACGTCAGAGGTCGCTACGCTCATTCTACCACAGACTGACAACCCCCCCCCCCCCCCCCCCCCCCCCTCCCTCCCAAAAGGTCTCCATCCAACAGCCCTCAACCCATCTCACCCCACCCTGCCTGTCACTGTGAAATGGCCCTAGCCGACAAGACAGCAAGGAATGTAATGTAATGTTGGACGTGAAAATGGGTCCGCCCTTTACTCTCTGCTTGGCTGGCAGCAAACAAGCGCTCCCCGTTGGCAAGGTCAGACACCCAATTAATTGTGGCGGAACCAAAATATGTTTTGGTTCTGTAGGGAAGCCTTGTGTTACTTGGTGTGAAAGTGTGTGTATGTGTATGTGTTTGTGTGTTTGTGTGTTTGTAGGTTTGTGTATGTGTTTGTGTGTTTGTGTGTGTGTATGTGTCTGTGTATTTGTGTGAGAGAGAGAGAAGAGAATGACAGAGTGAGTGTGTGAACCAAACCAAAAACCCAAATGCTGTTTTGGTTGGTGAGTGGGTGGTGAGTGTTAGAAGGGAGAGGGAGGGCGAGAGAGCGAGAGCGAGAGAGAGGGAGGGAGTGAGGGAAGGAAGGAAGGAAGCAGGGAGAGAGGGAGGTAAGGACAGAGGGAGGGAGAGGAAGAGAAGGAGAGGCAGAGAGAGGGAGGGAAAGAGGGAGGGAAAGAGGGAGAGAGGGCGAGAGGGAGGGAGGGAGGATTGTATAAGGTAAAGGTTGCATGCTTGTGTAAGGTTTCTCATAGATGGGGGTGTATCTGAGCCCATCTCTCTCCACTGATAACCAAAGGCCAGTTAGAGAGGAGCTCGAGGGAGAGGGAAATGTCACATTACATCACATCAGGCCTACCTGGAAGCTTTCACATTACATCACATCAGGCCTACCTGGAAGCTTTCACATTACATCACATCAGGCCTACCTGGAAGCTTTCACATTACATCACATCAGGCCTACCTGGAAGCTTTCACATTACATCACATCAGGCCTGCCTGGAAGCTTTCAAAAAGGTGTTCCACTTTTTAATTGATGTACAGTGCATTACCCCATAACACAAAGTGAAAACAGGTTTTAAGAAATGTTTGCACATTTATTAAAAACAAGAAAAATAAATAACTTATTTACATAAGTATTCAGACCCTTTGTTATGACACTCGAAATTGAGCTCAGGTGCATCCTGTTTCCATTTTCTACAACTTGCTTGGAGTCCACCTGTGGTAAATTCAATTGATTGGGCATGATTTGGAAAGGCACACACCTGTCTACATAAGATCCCACAGTTGACAATGCATGTCAGAGCAAAAACCAAGCCATGAGGTCGAAGGAATTGTCCGTAGAGCTCCGAGACAGGATTGTGTCGAGGCACAGATTTGGGGAAGGGTACCAAAACATTTCTGCAGCATCGAAGGTCCCCAAGAACACAGTGACCTCCATCATTCTTAAATGGAAGAAGTTTGGAACCACCAAGACTCATCCTAGAGCTGGCCGCCCGGCCAAACTGAGCAATCGGGGGAGAAGGGCCTTGGTCAGGGAGGTGACCAAAAACCCGACGGTCACTCTGACAGAGCTCCAGAGTTCCTCTGTGGAGATGAGAGAACCTTCCAGAAGGACAACCATCTCTGCAGCACTCCACCAATCAGGCCTTTATGGTAGAGTGGCCAGACGGAAGCCACTCCTCAGTAAAAGGCACATGACAGCCCGCTTGGAGTTTGCCAAAAGGCACCTAAAGACTCTCAGACCATGAGAAACAAGATTCTCTGGTTTGATGAAACCAAGACTGAACTATTTGACCTGAATGCCAAGCGTCACATCTGGAGGAAACCTGGCACCATCCCTACGGTGAAGCATGGTGGTGGCATTATCATGCTGTGGGGATGTTTTTCAGCAGCAGGGACTGGGAGACTAGTCAGGATCGAGGGAAAGATGAACGGAGCAAAGTACAGAGAGATCATTACAATACGTCAGTGTTGATTAGACTGTTCATCACACTACGTCAGTGTTGATTAGACTGTTCATTACACTACGTCAGTATTGATCAAATTTTAAGGCTAACGGTTATTTGACTCGCGATAATATGGAAGATATTCATGTGATATAGTGACTAGAAAGATATAATTCCCTATTTGTGACTTGTTTCAGGAAACTAGCCGTACCTCGCGCGACACTACTTCACAGGAGAGCCATTTTAACGTAAACTGTTTATTTATTTATTCAAATACATCTTTTGGCAGAAATGCCTTCTGGAACATGTGAAATTTCATGTACCTTATCAATAAACTTGTATGCCATCTGTAAATACGAAATAAAATTAGGTTTAGCCACGGAAAAAGACAGTAACCTTCCCGCTAGCCATGATTGGCTGAGATAATGGATGGGCTGGACATGCCGAGATGAGTTCGGATTGGTCTGCCATGTAGCACGCTTCTGTCTATAACATGAACTGGTCCGTATGTGTAGGTAACCCTTTCTAATGCAGCTTTTTAAAAAATATATCACGTAGTAGAACTGCAAAAGTGTTGCACTCCACTTTCTGGAGGACCGAATTGAAAAATTCCCAGTGGAATTAGAGTATGATAGCTAAGTAGATGGAGAAAATTCTGGAGTTTGATTGCAAATATGCAGAGAGAGTCGAAAATTGAACACAGAAGGCTGTTGTATAAAACACCTGTCTCCGGATTACATCTTCAAACTAAGGGCAACCATGGCATCCGTGACAGAGAGGGAGAAGCGTCCATCCATGTATACGGGTAAGATAGTCTA
Source organism: Coregonus ussuriensis (assembly GCA_031479575.1). Lineage (NCBI taxonomy): Eukaryota > Metazoa > Chordata > Actinopteri > Salmoniformes > Salmonidae > Coregonus > Coregonus ussuriensis. Next base: position 2,981,587 of record CM062479.1, on the reverse strand, counting down.
GCTAGCTACATTTTCAGATATTACATGTTTCTAATTTTGTCAGAAAGTTGTTTTCATTTCAAGTTAAAGCATACTGTTAGCTATCTGGCTAACGTTAGCTGGCTGGCTCGCTAGCTAATGTTATGTGTATGATCTGTGTAGTAATATTATTCGTATCACAGAGCCATTTGTATTGCTAGTTAAAGCCTAATGTTAGCTAGCTAGCTAACATTAAACCTGGTTGATTAGCTACCTGCAGATTCATGCAGGGTAATAACATCATGAGTTGGGATTATGGTTCATTGTTTAGCTAGCTAGCTACATGTCTAAACAAAAGACTCCACTATGCATGTAACCATTTCAATAGAATGTTCATAATGTCACTGCGACAACTGTCGATGGACGTAGCTGGTAAATTCGCTCTGGCTATCTAATCCGATTTCAGAGCACTCTCGTCTGTGTGTGCCAGAGCGCAGAATAACTGATGAAGAGGCCTCCCAAGTGGTGCAGCGGTCTAAGACACTGCTTGAGGTGTCACTACAGCACCTGGTTCGAACCCAGGGTGTCACAGCCGGCCGTGACTGGGAGACCCATGAGGCAGCGCACAATTGGCCCAGCGTCATCTGGGTTAGGGGAGGGTTTGGCCGGTCGGGATATCCTTGTCCCGTGGCGGGCCCGGGCGCCTGCAAGCTGACTTCGGTTGCCAGTTGGATGGTGTTTCCTCCGACACATTGGTGCAGTTGGCTTCTGGGTTAAGTGAGCAGTGTGTCATGAAGCAGTGCGGCTTGGCAGGGTCGTGTTTCGGAGGATGCATGGCTCTTGACCTTCACCTCTGCCGAGTCTGTAGGGGAGTTGCAGCGATGGGACAAGACTGTAACTACCAATTGGGGAGAAAAATAGGTAAAAGTTAATTGATTAATTTACAAACGCTCAACACCGGTTGAATATTATCGGTGTTGGCAAAAAAGCTTAATTAAATTGTTGCCAGCAGCACAGTTAGTCACCAATGCTCTGGATAACATGAAAACAGCCTAACCAGCTCTGCTAGGGTGAGTAAAATGGTCAGAGTGAACTGTTCTCTCATTTGTGTCTGGAAGTAGATAGCAAGCTAGTTGTTAGGTCAGAAAGCTTGGATCAAGCCTACTCCTCGGCCAGAGTGTCCAGTGTGCGCTCCGAGACCGAAAAGCTCTGAATTTACAAACGGACAATGTGACAATGCTCTGAGTTTACGAACGCCCAGAACGCACTCTGGCACTCCAGATTGAATTTACGAACACACTCGTAGTATAAACCAGCCTTTAGTCTTGAAATCTTTGGTTGTTTAGCACATGTCCTCACATATGAATCCTTGAAGAGATGGGTGGGGCTAATGCTTTAGAGGGTGTGAACGATGCTGAATGGGTGTAGACAAAGAAGAGCTCTCCAATAGGTGTACCAAAACATTCAAGGGCCATTTTCTCAAAAGTGGTGTTACAAGTTCATCAATTTTCAAAGCAGAATTACTTTCCCACTGTTCCTCAACTGTAGTGAATGATATACAATTTTATAGCTCTGAGTCTCTACTTTTATCCAATGTAAAAGACACCATTTCAAATGTTGCTACATAAGACCGAATCGAGGTCGTCGGTCACATATAGTGCACTATATGAACGCCAAGGTAACCTGCCTAAATGACTACCGCCCCGTAGCACTCACATCTGTAGCCATGAAATGCTTTGAAAGGCTGGTCATGGCTCACATCAACACCATCATCCCAGACACCCTGGGCCCACTCAAATTCGCATACCGCCACAACAGATCCACAGATGATCTCTATTGCACTCCACACTGCCCTTTCCCACCTGGACAAAAGGAACACCTACGTGAGAATGCTGTTCATTGACTACAGCTCAGCGTTCAACACCATAGTGCCCTCCAAGCTCATCACTAAGCTAAGGACCCTGGGACTGAACACCTCCCTCTGCAACTGGATCCTGGACTTCCTGACAGGCCGCCCCCAGGTGGTAAGGGTAGGTAACAACACATCCGCCACGCTGCTCTTCAACACGGGGGCCTCTCAGGGGTGTGTGCTTAGTCCCCTCCTGTACTCCCTGTTCACCCATGACTGCATGGCCGTGCACGACTCCAACACCATCATTACGTTTTCCGATGACATGAAAGTGGTGGGCCTGATGACAGACGACGATGAGACAGCCTATAGGGAGGAGGTCAGAGACCTGGCCGTGTGGTGCCAGGATAACAACCTTTCCCTCAACGTCTGCAAGACAAAGTAGCTGATGGTGGGTCGTGAGCTCCACATCACTAAGGATCTATCATGGTCCACACACACCAGCACAGTCGTGAAGAGGGCATGACAATGCCTTTCCACCTCAGGTGACTGAAAAGATTTGGCATGGGTCCTCAGATCCTCAAAAAGTTATACAGCTGCACCATTGAGAGCGTCTCTGCTTGGTATGGCAACTGCTTGACATCCGACTCCATGGCGCTACAGAGGGTAGTGAATAGGGCCCAGTAAATCACTGGGGCTGAGCTCCCTGCCATCCAGGACCTCTATACCAGACGGTGTCAGAGGAAGGCCCAAAAAATGATCAAAAACTCCAGCCACCCAAGTCATAGAATGGTCTCTCTGTTACCGCACGGCAAGTGGTACCGATGCACCAACTCTGGAACCAACAGGACCCTGAACAGCTTCTACCGCCAAGCCATAAGACTGCTAAATAGTCAGTTAAATAGTTACCCAAATAGCTACCAGCACTATCTACATTGACCCTTTTTACACTAACTTTTGTGACTCATCACATGCTCTGCTGCTACTTTTACAAAGTTTATTATCTGTCACTTTATTCCTAGTTATATGTACATACTGTATCTACCTCGACTACCTCGTACCCCTGCACATGGACTCAGTACTGGTACCCCCTGTATATAGCCAAGTTATCATGGACTCAGTACTGGTACCCCCTGTATATAGCCAAGTTATCATGGACTCAGTACTGGTACCCCCTGTATATAGCCAAGTTATCATGGACTCAGTACTGGTACCCCCTGTATATAGCCAAGTTATCATGTACTCAGTACTGGTACCCCCTGTATATAGCCAAGTTATCATGGACTCAGTACTGGTACCCCCTGTATATAGCCAAGTTATCATGGACTCAGTACTGGTACCCCCTGTATATAGCCAAGTTATCATGGACTCAGTACTGGTACCCCCTGTATATAGCCAAGTTATCGTTACTCATTGTGTATTTATTATTACTTTTATTATTACGTGTTCTACTTTTCTATTATTTCTCTATTGTCTTTCTCTCTGCATTGTGGGTAAGGGCCCGTCAGTAAGCATTTCACTGTTAGTCTACACCTGTTGTTGACTAATACAATTTGATTACATTTTTGAACATGTCCCATAGGGCTCTGGTCTAAAGTAGTACACTATATAGGGAATAGGGTGCCATTTGGGCCAGAGACCATAGTGTTGGTCATGTGACACTAGTTGCTGCAGATATTTGTGTCACCCCAAGAGACAAGGGACGTGGTCCTCTGTAGCTCAGCTGGTAGAGCACAGCGCTTGTAACGCCAAGGTAGTGGGTTCGATCCCCGGGACCACCCCATACACAAAAAAAATGTATGCACGCATGACTGTAAGTCGCTTTGGATAAAAGCGTCTGCTAAATGGCATATTATTATTGTTCACTATTATTATAAGAGACCCGAGAGAGAGAGAGACACAGCAGACCGTCCTAGAGACATGAAGACATGACACCCCATGAGGGAACTAGCTGAGCACAGCATGCTAACAGGAACACGCACACAGTCATTACTCACACACACAGTCATTACTCACACACACAGTCATTACTCACACACACAGTCCCGCGGGCAGCAGACAAGAGTCGCCTTGTCACCTGTCCGTGGCCCACGTTGCTGGAGCGACACCTTACACACAGCTCAACTTGCCCAAGGCTCTGATAGGCTACTGCAGGGGGCCGAGGGTTCTGATAGGCTACTGCAGGGGGCCGAGGGTTCTGATAGGCTACTGCAGGGGGCCGAGGGTTCTGATGGGCTACTGCTGGGGGCCGAGGGTTCTGATAGGCTACTGCAGGGGGCCGAGGGTTCTGATAGGCTACTGCTGGGGGCAGAGGGTTCTGATAGGCTACTGCAGGGGGCCGAGGGTTCTGATAGGCTACTGCTGGGGGCCGAGGGTTCTGATAGGCTACTGCTGGGGGCCGAGGGCTCTGATAGGCTACTGCTGGGGGCCGAGGGTTCTGATAGGCTACTGCTGGGGGCCGAGGGTTCTGATAGGCTACTGCTGGGGGCCGAGGGCTCTGATAGGCTACTGCTGGGGGCCGAGGGTTCTGATAGGCTAACGCTGGGGGCCGAGGGTTCCAATAGGCTAGTGCTGCCAGCGGCTGACATTTCTGTTACTTCAGCTCTGCAGACACACAGAATCCACTCTGGCTAACAAGTCTAACACAACAGAATCCACTCTGTTTAACAAGTCTAACACAACAGAATCCACTCTGGCTAACGAGTCCGGAGTATAAATATATACGTACAGTACCGGTTAGAAGTTTGGACTATTTTTTACATTGTAGAATAATAGTGAAGACATCAAAACTATGAAATAACACATATGGAATCATGTAGTAACCAAAAAAGTGTTAAACAAATCAAAATATATTTCATATTTGAGATTCTTCAAATAGCCACCCTTTGCCTTGATGACAGCTTTGCACACTCTTGGCATTCTCTCAACCAGCTTCATGAGGTAGTCACCTGGAATGCATTTCAATTAACAGGTGTGCCTTGTTAATAAAGAAAAAACCTTGAATGAGTAGGTGTGTCCAAACGTTTGACTGGTAGTGTATATGAAGGGATGTATAGACATTATGGACAGTATGTGGATAGAATATATAGTATATCTGAAGAATACGTAGGATAGAATACTATAAATACAGCAATAGTTAAATAGGATAGCCTTGACTAGAATACAGTATATACATACGAAGTGGGTAAAACAGTATGTAAACATTATTAAAGTGACCAGTGTTCCATGACTATGTACATAGGTCAGCAGCCTCTAAGGTGCATGGTTGAGTAAACGGGTGTTAGCCGGTTAGTGACAGTGTCTAAGGTTCAGGGCAGGGTAGTGGGGGGAGGCCAGCTAGTGGTGACTGTTTAACAGTCTGATGGCCTGGAGATAGTTGCTTTTTATCAGTCTCTCGGTCCCAGCTTTGATGCACCTGTACTGACCTAGCCTTCTAGATGGCATCAGGGTGAACGGGCCATGGCTCGAGTGGCTGAGGTCCTTGATGATCTTTTTGGCCTTCCTGTGACACCGGGTGCTGTAGATGTCCTCAATGGCAGACAGTGTGCCCCCTGGTAATGTGTTGGGCTGACCGCTCCACCCTCTGGAGAGCCCTACGATTGCGGACGGTGCCGTACCAGGCGATGATAGAGCCTGACAGGATGCTCTCAGTGGTGCATCTGTAAAAGTTGTGAGGGTCTTAGGGGCCAAGATGAATTTCTTCAGCTTCCTGAGGTTGAAGAGGCGCTCACTGAACTGAAATAGGCCTGGATCAGGCTTCTTGCAAGTGGTTTGAGAATTATCTGTCAGACAAGGACACAAGCTGTGATTTCTGATGGTGTCTAGGTTCCTGGATATTACGAAAGGCGTACCACAGGGGTCGGTATTGGGACCTGTTCTCATTACTATTTATATAAATAATATTGGTATATCTGTTAAAAGTTGTAATATTAATCTGTACAGTGCATTCGGAAAGTATTCAGACCCCTTCACTTTTTCTACATTTTGTGACGTTACAGCCTTATTCTAAAATGGATTAAATATTATTTTTTACTCATCAATCTACACACAATACCCCATAATGACAAAGCGAAAAAATGGTTTTTAGACATTTTAGCAAATGTATTAAAAATCAAAAAACAGATATACCTTATTTACATACGTATTCAGACCCTTTGCTATGAGAATCGAAATTGAGCTCAGGTGCATCCTGTTTCCATTGATGACCCTTGAGATGTTTCTACAACTTGATTGTCCAACTGTGGTAAATTCTATTGATTGGACATGATTTGGAAAGGCACACACCTGTCTATATAAGGTCCCACAGTTGACAGTGCATGTCAGAGCAAAGACCAAGCCATGAGGTCGAAGGAATTGTCCGTAGAGCTCTAAGACAGGACTGTGTCGAGACACAGATCTGGGGAAGGGTACCAAAACATGTCTGCAGCATTGAAGGTCCCCTAGAACACAGTGACCTCCATCACTCTTAAATGGAAGAAGTTTGGAACCACCAAGACTCATCCTAGAGCTGGCCGCCCTGTCAAACTGAGCAATTGGGGGAGAAGGGCCTTGGTCAGGGAGGTGACCGAGAACCCGAAGGTCACTCTGACAGAGCTCCAGAGTTCCTCTGTGGAGATGGGAGAACCTTCCAGAAGGACAACCATTTCTGCAGCACTCCACCAATCAGGCCTTTATGGTAGAGTGGCCAGACGGAAGCCACTCCTCAGTAAAAAGCACATGATAGCCTGCTTGGAGTTTGCCAAAAGGCACATAAAGGACTCTCAGACCATGAGAAACAAGATTCTCTGGTCTGATGAAACCAAAATCGAACTCTTTGGCCTGAATGCCAAGCGTCACTTCTGGAGGAAACCTAGCACCATCCCTACGGTGAAGCATGGTGGTGGCAGCATCATGCTGTGGGGATGTTTTTCAGCAGCAGGGACTGGGAGACTAGTCAGGATGGAGGGAAAGATTAACGGAGCAAAGAACAGCGAGATCCTTGATGAAAACCTGCTCCAGAGCGCTCAGGACGGTTCACCAGGACAACGACCCTAAGCACACAGACAAAACAACGCAGAACTCATTACAATTAAATGTTCTGGTGCCGCTCGGGCAGTTTAGGGTGTTCATTCAGGACCTAGTAGCTGAGGACTAACTGTTTTTTATAAATGTTTTGTTTTGTATTGATGGCTGTTTTGTTTTACATTGTATCGGTTGTTGTATAGCTGTGATCAGGGCACCCTTGTGAATGAGACACTGGTTTCAATGTGTTCCCCCTGAATAAATAAAGATCAATAAATATCTATCGCTCTGGGCAAGTTCGTAGTCCGTGGACTGAGGCAGAATGGGAAGAAGGTCAGAGGTCAGATGGGACAACAGATGGGTCTGGAGTACTGCTGGTTTTCTGTTCTGATCTTCATCCATCACTCTATTCCTTCTGACAGAACAGAACCATCCATTTGACTGACGATAAGCAGCAGGAAATCCACTGGGACATTATGACTGGTGAGCTGACAGAACTGTGTGTGTGCATGTGAGTTTAAGTCTTGTAACTCTGTGTGTGTGTGTGTGTTTGTGTGTGTGTGTGTGTGTGTGTGTGTGTGTGTGTGTGTGTGTGTGTGTGTGTGTGTGTGTGTGTGTGTGTGTGTGTGTGTGTGTGTGTGTGTGCGTGTGTGTATGAGAAAGTGTGTGCTAACCCTTTGTGTGTCTGTGTGTTTGACGAGTTCCAGGAAACAAAAGTAATCTCTCCCGGCTCAGAGATGTGCCATTCATTCATACCCACTCACAACATTTACAGCTTTGTCTAATTACACTCTCTCCCTCTCCCTGTCTCTCTCTCTCCCTGTCGCTCTCTCTCCCCGTCTCTCTCTCTCCCCATCTCTCCACATCTCTCTCTCTCTGTCTCTCTCTCCGTCTCTCTCTCCACGTCTCTCTCGATCTCTCTGTCTCTCCACATCACTCTCTCTCTGTCTCTCCCTGTCTCTCTCTGTCTCTCTCTCCGTCTCTCATCTCTCTCTCTCCACATCTCTCTCTCTCTCTCTCTCCCTGTTTATCTCTCTCTCTGTCTCTCCCTGTCTCTATCTCTGTCTCTCTCTCTCTCCCCATCTCTCCCCATCTCTCTGTCTCTTCACATCTCTCTCTCTCTGTCTCTCCCTGTCTCTCTCTCCATCTCTGTCTCTCCTCATCTCTGTCTCTCCAAATCTCTCTCTCTGTCTCTCCCTCCCTCTCCCTGTCTCTCTCTGTCTCTCTCTCCGTCTCTCGTCTCTCTCTCTCCACATCTCTCTCTCTCTCTCTCTCTCTCTCTCTCTCTCTCTCCCTGTTTCTCTCTATCTCTCTGTCTCTCCCTGTCTCTCTCTCTGTCTCTCTCTCTCTCCCCATCTCTCCCTATCTCTCTCTCTCTCCACATCTCTCTCTCTCTCTCTCTCTCTCTCTCTCTCTCTCTCTCTCTCTCTCTCTCTCTCTCTCTCTCTCTCTCTCTCTCTCTCTCTCTCTCTCTCTCTCTCTCTCTCTCTCTCTCTCCCCATCTCTCTGTCTCTCCACATCTCTCTCTCTCCGTCTCTCTCGCTCTCTCCCCGCCTCTCCCAATTCAATTCAATTCAATTTTTCAATTTAAGGGCTTTATTGGCATGGGAAACGTGTGTTAACATTGCCAAAGCAAGTGAAGTCGATAGTAAACAAAAGTGAAATAAACAATAAATATTAACAGTAAACATTACACTCAGAAGTTCCAAAAGAATAAAGACATTTCAAATGTCATATTATGTCTATATACAATGTTGTAACAATGTGAAAATAGTTAAAGTACAAATGGGAAAATAAATAAACATAAATATGGGTTTTATCTACAATGGTGTTTGTTCTTCATTGGTTGCCCTTTTCTTGTGGCAACAGGTCACAAATCTTGCAGCTGTGATGGCACACTGTGGTTTTTCACCCAGTAGATAAGGGAGTTTATCAAAATTGGGTTTGTTTTCGAATTCTTTGTGGATCGCTGTAATCTGAGGGAAATATATGTCTCTAATATGGTCATACATTTGGCAGGAAGTTAGGAAGTGCAGCTCAGTTTCCACCTCATTTTGTGGGAAGTGAGCACATAGCCTGTCTTGTCTTGAGAGCCAGGTCTGCCTACGGCGGCCTTTCTCAATAGCAAGGCTATTCTCACTGAGTCTGTACATAGTCAAAGCTTTCCTTAAGTTTGGGTCAGTCACAGTGGTCAGGTATTCTGCCACTGTGTACTCTCTGTTTAGGGCCAAATAGCATTCTAGTTTGCTCTGTTTTTTTGTTTGTTCTTTCCAATGTGTCAAGTAATTCTCTTTTTGTTTTCTCATGATTTGGTTGGGTCTAATTGTGTTGTTGTTGTCTTGGGGCTCTGTGGGGTCTGTTTGTTCTCTCTCTCTCTCCCCATCTCTCTGTCTCTCTCTCTCTCTGTCTCTCCCTGTCTCTCTCTCCGTCCGTCTCTCTCTTTCTCCCCATCTCTCTGTCTCTCCACATCTCTCTCGCTCTCTCTCTCTGTCTCTCCCTGTCTCTCTCTCCCTCCGTCTCTCTCTTTCTCCCCATCTCTCTGTCTCTCCACATCTCTCTCGCTCTCTCTCTCTGTCTCTCCCTGTCTCTCTCTCCCTCCGTCTCTCTCTTTCTCCCCATCTCTCTGTCTCTCCACATCTCTCTCGCTCTCTCTCTGTCTCTCCCTGTCTCTCTCTCCGTCCGTCTCTCTCTGTCTCTCCACATCTCTCTGTCTCTCCACATCTCTCTCGCTCTCTCTCTCCACAACAGGTAATGTGGTGTGTTAATGTGGCAACGTCCCAAATGGCACACTAGTCCTTATAGAGCTCTATTGGTCAAAAGTAGTGCACCATGTAGGGAATAGGGTTCTATTTGGGACGCAGACTGTGTGTGTGTGTGTGTGTTAGCCTCCTACACGTGGATACACACCAGACTGCACTGCCTCTATATGCCATGCTGAAAAATGACTGACTGATTTATCTACAGAGCATCTCGGGGGTGGATGTGTGTGTTGCTCAGAAAGGAAAATGTCTGCAGTGTAAATAGATTATAGAGATAGATTATGATAGACAGGGGAGATGGATGGTGGATGTGTTGTGTGTAAATAGATGACAGAGATAGATAGATAGATGATAGACAGGTGTCACGGTCGTTGAAGGACGGGGTCAGACCAAGGCGCAGTGTGAAATGCGTACATGTTTATTTCCACGATAAACACACGAACAAAAAACAACAAACCAAAACTAAACGTGAACACAATACAAGCCTCCACACGGAACAAGATCCCACAACTAACGAGTGCCGACAGGCTGCCTACGTATGATCCCCAATCAGAGACAACGAGCGACAGCTGCCTCTGATTGGGAATCACACCCGGCCAAACATAGAAATACAACACCTAGACTGAAACATAGAAAATACAACATAGTATATTCACACCCTGACTCAACATATAAGAGTCCCCTGAGTCAGGGCGTGACAACAGGGGAGATAGATGGTGGATGTGGACTACAGACGTGATCACCGTCTTCTACCCTCTCTTCAAACAGTGACATCACTTTGCCTGCATCAAGCCCAGCGTTCACACATTGTCATGCTAAACCTCCACACTGTGATGCCACTTACTAAGCACACTCACACACAACCCCACTTTGTACGTTAAGTGTTGCTGACCAGGGGGTCAGTCCCTCCTTCCCCCCCGAATCTCCTCTCATTGTTGGGTTGTTTCTTTGATGGTCGGGTCTCAGACTCCCACACTGTACAGAAGGACAGACCCTGGAGAGAAGCCTCCGTCCTAACAGTTGGTCACGGCCCACTGCTCTTGGCAACAACAGCCGTCCAGGCAGGCATCGCTAGCTGTGTGTTACACTGGCTGGCTGGACCCATAGAGATAGATAGAGGACTCTAGATCAGTGGTCACCAGTCGGTCGATCGCGATCGCCTGGTCGATCTCCAAGCCATTTGTAGTCGATCACCACACATTTCTGTAAAAAAAAAACAATGATAAAGCCTTGTGTTTCGATTTTTTTGTATTCGTTTCGCGCTGTTGAAGGTAGGTGCACTTGATTCAACAGCCCTAGCGCCGGGAAGGTAAAGTGTTCCCATGTGTCTGAATGTACAACTCGCAGGTCCAGAGAGCAAATCAAGTGCACCTACAAAGCCATACCGCTGGCTAATCAGATAGCTCGGATCACCATGTCTGCACAATTTCCTCCAGCCATAGACTGTAAAAAGAAGCCTTGCAAAGTTGATACTGTGAGATTTCAAAACTTTTTAAAACCATGACTGGAGAGAGACTCAACGAATACAGCAAAGAGCTGCTGTTTTTATGAGTAAGTTGTTATTCATCACTGTTAACACTTTGTTCAACAGTTTTATAAGACATAAAATGCGTGTTTCAATAAGCGTTGTTATTATTTGTGGCTCGTGTCTTTATTAATATCGAGGAATATTTCACTTTCTCTGGTCATAGGAGTATAATTTCTAAATGGTCAGAGAAGAACAACATTGGCAGGACAATTCAAGTGTAGCCTATATATAATGTACTGGCCCTATAGCCTACTGCACAAACCTCATTGCTTCAGAACTGTTTTTAATTGGTTAACGTTGCATAGACTTTTGTTTTTCTTCTTCAAATTGGGTTGCCTATTGTTTGTAAATGGCTTTTAGCTATATCACCGCCATCTAGTGGCCACAATAAATTAATGACACGATTTGGTTCAGGACTCCAGCACTGCAGGTGGCGGTAAATCACCAATGTTAGCTTTTTGCTTTTTTCAAACACAAAATATGTAGAAAATATCCTACTTTCAAATGGAGATGCTGCCCATGCTATCACAGACGCCATAGAGGCCCACAGTGGAGGTGTCATAATACCCATAAAACCTAGCGGTCAAACAGGGAAATGGTTCCAATCTTTTCCACCACTAATTTTTCCCATTTGTCCTAGAGAGATTTAATGGTTATCAAAACGTCACGCCAGGGTAAGCCTACACGAAACACAGCCACAAAGTGTTTCTAAAATCCCCTTTGGGAAAAATGAATGGCGGAAAAAACGATTGGAACCATTTCCCTGTTTGACTGCTAGGTTCTATTGCAGGGTTCTTCAATTCCGGTCCTGGAGGGCCGAAACACTTCTGTTTTTTATTTCTAGCTGGTAGTTAATTGCACTCAACTGGTGTCCCAGGTCTGAAGTAGCCCCCGATTAGAAGGAGAGGATGAAAAACAGAGGTGTTTCGGCCCTCCAGGACCGGAATTGAAGAACCCTGTTCTATGGGTATTATGACTCATACTGTGGTACTCTATAATGGCACAGATAAAAAGATGAGTCCTCTGTCTAACTCTATGGCTGGACCTCTCATTGAGCCCCCCGTCCCCCCCCGTCCCCCGTCCCCCCCCCCTCCGTCAGCCAGCGGTCACGGGGCAGAAAGGCTTTATTAAGGCGGGAGAGAGGAGAGGAGAGGAGAGGGAGGCTTTTGAAGGATATGGGAACAAAGGGGCGTCCTATGTTTATATTAGATAACGTAAGCAACAGGTTTTCTGCTTGGGAGGAGCTGGATAAAGAACCACCTCCTGAATACAGAGCTGGGTTACTGGACAGCACCTCCCGACTGGCTGGCTGTCTCTCACACACACACACACACACACAAACACACACACGCACACACACACACACACACACACACACACACACACACACACCCTTCCTGAATACAGCGAGCTGGCTGTCACATACACACACCTCACCACTCGAATAGTATCATGAATTATGGTTGGATACACACACCTCCTAAAATACAGCGAGCAAATCAAATCAAATCGCATTTGTCACATGTGCCGAATACAACAGGTGTAGGTAGACCTTACAGTGAAATGCTTACTTACAAGCCCTTAACCAACAATGCAGTTTTAAGAAAAATAAGAGTTAAGAAAGTATTTACTAAATAAACTAAAGTAAAAAAAATTCAAGAGCAACAATAAAATAACAAGACTATATACAGGTGTATATACAGGGGGGGTACCGGTACAGAGTCAATGTGGGGGGGGGGCACAGGTTTGTCGAGGTAATAGAGGTAATATGTACATGTAGGTAGAGTTAAAGTGACTATGCATAGATAATAAACAGAGTAGCAGCAGTGTCAAAAAATTAAATAATAATACAAAATAAAAAGGCAGGGAGCACAAAATGAGGGAGATCCCAAGTACCAGTACTAGATAGTCTATCTACCACTACACCCCCTGGACAGGATGCTAGTCTATCTACCACTACACCCCCTGGACAGGAAGCTATTCTATCTACCACTACACCCCCTGGACAGGATGCTAGTCTATCTACCACTACACCCCCTGGACAGGAAGCTAGTCTATCTACCACTACACCCCCTGGACAGGATGCTAGTCTATCTACCACTACACCCCCTGGACAGGATGCTAGTGTATCTACCACTACACCCCCTGGACAGGATGCTAGTCTATCTACCACTACACCCCCTGGACAGGATGCTAGTCTGTCTACCACTACACCCCCTGGACAGCACGCTAGTCTATCTACCACTACACCCCCTGGACAGGATGCTAGTCTATCTACCACTACACCCCCTGGACAGGATGCTAGTCTATCTACCACTACACCCCCTGGACAGGATGCTAGTCTATCTACCACTACACCCACTGGACAGGACGCTAGTCTATCTACCACAACACCCCCTGGACAGGACGCTAGTCTATCTACCACTACACCCCCTGGACAGGACGATAGTCTATCTACCACTACACCCCCTGGACAGGATGCTAGTCTATCTACCACTACACCCCCTGGACAGGACGCTAGTCTATCTACCACTACATCCCCTGGACAGGATGCTAGTCTATCTACCACTACACCCCCTGGACAGGATGCTAGTCTATCTACCACTACACCCCCTTGACAGCACGCTAGTCTATCTACCACTACACCCCCTGGACAGGATGCTAGTCTATCTACCACTACACCCCCTGGACAGGATGCTAGTCTATCTACCACTACACCCCCTGGACAGGATGCTAGTCTATCTACCACTACACACCCTGGACAGGATGCTAGTCTATCTACCACTACACCCCCTGGACAGGACGCTAGTCTATCTACCACTACACCCCCTGGACAGAATGCTAGTGTATCTACCACTACACCCCCTGGACAGCACGCTAGTCCATCTACCACTACACCCCCTGGACAGGATGCTAGTCTATCTACCACTACACCCCCTGGACAGGACGCTAGTCTATCTACCACTACACCCCCTGGACAGCACGTTAGTCTATCTACCACTACACCCCCTGGACAGGATGCTAGTCTATCTACCTCTACACCCCCTGGACAGGATGCTAGTCTATCTACCACTACACCCCCTGGACAGGATGCTAGTCTATCTACCGCTACACACCCTGGACAGGATGCTAGTCTATCTACCACTACACCCCCTGGACAGGATGCTAGTCTATCTACCACTACACCCCCTGGACAGAATGCTAGTGTATCCACCACTACACCCCCTGGACAGCACGCTAGTCTATCTACCACTACACCCCCTGGACAGGATGCTAGTCTATCTACCACTACACCCCCTGGACAGGATGCTAGTCTATCTACCACTACACCCCTTGGACAGCACGCTAGTCTATCTCCTGTTTCTGTAGTGTGAGGGAGCTTGATGTACTGACACCCCCTGGACAGGACACTAGTCTATCTACTGTTTCTGTAGTGTGAGGGAGCTTGATGTACCAGTACACCCCCTGGACAGGACACTAGTCTATCTCCTGTTTCTGTAGTGAGACAGCTTGATGTACTGACAGACCCTGGACAGGACACTAGTCCATCTCCTGTTTCTATAGTGAGTGCACAACCATGTACACACACTTGCACACACAGACGGACGATACACACACACACACACACACACACACACACACACACACACACACACACACACACACACACATTCTCACAGTACCAAGCACACACACAAAATGCCTACACACACACTCCCACACACACACAGAGACACCCTGTTATCCTAGATGGAGAGAGGAATTGGTCTTTGATAGCAATTAGCTTTGCTAGATTGTCTCTCTCTTAATGGTGTTGGAAAATCTCTGGTTCCTACTGATAATGACGTGAACAATGTACATTTTACTACTCTAAATAAACTGTCATGTCATTATATTATATATATATATATATATATATATATACTGTGGGGAGAACAAGTATTTGATACACTGCCGATTTTGCAGGTTTTCCTACTTACAAAGCATGTAGAGGTCTGTAATTTTTATCATAGGTACACTTCAACTGTGAGAGACGGAATCTAAAACAAAAATCCAGAAAATCCCATTGTATGATTTGTAAGTAATTAATTTGCATTTTATTGCATGACATAATTATTTGATCACCTACCAATGAGTAAGAATTCCGGCTCTCACAGACCTGTTAGTTTTTCTTTAAGAAGCCCTCCTGTTCTCCACTCATTACCTGTATTAACTGCACCTGTTTGAACTCGTTACCTGTATAAAAGACACCTGTCCACAAACTCAATCAAACAGACTCCAACCTCTCCAGAATGGCCAAGACCAGAGAGCTGTGTAAGGACATCAAGGATACTTTGTAGACCTGCACAAGGCTGGGATGGGCTACAGGACAATAGGCAAGCAGCTTGGTGAGAAGGCAACAAATGTTGGCGTAATTATTAGAAAATGGAAAAAGTTCAAGATGACCCTCGGTCTGGGGCTCCATGCAAGATCTCACCTCATGGGGCATCAATGATCATGAGGAAGGTGAGGGATCAGCCCAGAACTACACGGCAGGACCTGGTCAATGACCTGAAGAGAGCTGGGACCACAGTCTCAAAGAAAACTATTAGTAACACACTACGCCGTCATGGATTAAAATCCTGCAGTGCATGCAAGGTCCCCCTGCTCAAGCCAGCGCATGTCCAGGCCCGTCTGAAGTTTGCCAATGACCATTTGGATGATCCAGAGGAGGAATGGGAGAAGGTCATGTGGTCTGATGAGACAAAAATATAGCTTTTTGATCTAGACTCCACTCGCCGTGTTTGGAGGAAGAAGAAGGATGAGTACAACCCCAAGAACACCATCCCAACCGTGAAGCATGGAGGTGGAAACATCATTCTTTGGGGATGCTTTTCTGCAAAGGGGACAGGACGACTGCACCGTATTCAGGGGAGGATGGATGGGGCCATGTATCGCGAGATCTTTGCCAACAACCTCCTTCCCTCAGTAAGAGCATTGAAGATGGGTCATGGCTGGGTCTTCCAGCATGACAATGACCTGAAACACACAGCGAGGGCAACTAAGGAGAGTAAGAAGCATCTCAAGGTCCTGGAGTGGCCTAGCCAGTCTCCAGACCTGAACCCAATAGAAAATCTTTGGAGGGAGCTGGAAGTCCGTATTGCCCAGTGACAGCCCCGAAACCTGAAGGATCTGGAGAAGGTCTGTATGGAGGAGTGGGCCAAAATCCCTGCTGCAGTGTGTGCAAACCTGGTCAAGACCTACAGGAAACGTATGATCTCTGTAATTGCAAACAAAGGTTTCTGTACCAAATATTAAGTTCTGCTTTTCTGATGTATTAAATACTTATGTCATGCAATAAAATGCAAATTAATTACTTAAAAATCATACAATGTGATTTTCTGGATTTTTGTTTTAGATTCCGTCTCTCACAGTTGAAGTGTACCTATGATAAAAATTACAGACCTCTACATGCTTTGTAAGTAGGAAAACCTGCAAAATCGGCAGTGTATCAAATACTTGTTCTCCCCACTGTATATATATATATAATATAATGACATGACAGTTTATTTAGAGTAGTAAAATGTATATTGTTCACGTCATTATCAGTAGGAACCAGAGATTTTCCAACACCATTAAGAGAGAGACAATCTAGCAAAGCTAATTGCTATCAAATACCAATTCCTCTCTCCATCTAGGATAACAGGGTGTCTCTGTGTGTGTGTGGGAGTGTGTGTGTAGGCATTTTGTGTGTGTGCTTGGTACTGTGAGAATGTGTGTGTGTGTGTGTGTGTGTGTATCGTCGGTCTGTGTGTGCAAGTGTGTGTACATGGTTGTGCATTCGTGTATATCGGTGTGCTCATCGGTTCGTGTGTGTGTGTGTGTGTGTGTGTGTGTGTGTGTGTGTGTGTGTGTGTGTGTGTGTGTGATGACATCATGGGCGACCCCTCATCCTGAGAGGTTAACTAAGCAGCATTCCACAGAGCTTCTGCAATCAGGCCTGTTATGACATGGTGCTCTACAGAGACTATCTGTTCTGGACCAAACACACAAACACTGGCCCAAACATACAGAGACGAGAGAGAGAGAGGGGAGAGAGAGAGAAAGAGAGGGGAGAGAGAGAGCTAGGGTACATAGAGAGAGGGACATGGCGAGTGGGAGACAGGAGAGAGAGAGAGAGAGAGAGAGAGAGAGAGAGAGAGAGAGAGAGAGAGAGAGAGAGGGAGGGAGGGAGGAAAATCCTCTGCATTATCATTAACAGCAGACCGGTACATTTCCTCAGTGAAAACAATGTACTGAACAAATGTCAAATTGGCTTTTGACTCAATTTGGCATGAGGGTCTGCTATACAAATTGATGGAAAGTGGTGTTGGGGGAAAAACATACGACATTATAAAATCCATGTACACAAACAACAAGTGTGCGGTTAAAATTGGCAAAAAACACACACATTTCTTTCCACAGGGCCATGGGGTGAGACAGGGATGCAGTTTAAGCCCCAACCTCTTCAACATATATATCAACGAATTGGTGAGGGCACTAGAACAGTCTGCAGCACCCGGCCTCACCCTACTAGAATCTGAAGTCAAATATCTACTGTTTGCTGATGATCTGGTGCTTCTGTCCCCAACCAAGGAGGGCCTACAGCAGCACCTAGATCTTCTACACAGATTCTGTCAGACCTGGGCCTTGACAGTAAATCTCAGTAAGACAAAAATAATGGTGTTCCAAAAAAGGTCCAGTTGACAGGACCACAAATACAAATTCCATCTAGACACTGCTGCCCTAGAGCACACAAAAAAACGATACATACCTCGGCCTAAACATCAGCGCCACAGGTAATTTCCACAAAGCTGTGAACGATCTGAGAGACAAGGCAAGAAGGGCCTTCTATGCCATCAAAAGGAACATAACATTTGACATACCAATTAGGATCTGGCTAAAAATACTTGAATCAGTTATAGAACCCATTGCCCTTTATGGTTGTGAGGTCTGGGGTCCGCTCACCAACCAAGAATTCACAAAATGGAATAAACACCAAATTGAGACTCTGCATGTAGAATTCTGCAAAAATATCCTCTGTGTACAACGTAAAACACCAAATAATGCATGCAGAGCAGAATTAGGCCTATACCCGCTAATTATCAAAATCCAGAAAAGAGCCGTTAAATTCTACAAACACCTAAAAGGAAGCGATTCCCAAACCTTCCATTACAAAGCCATCACCTACAGAGAGATGAACCTGGAGAAGAGTCTCCTAAGCAAGCTGGTCCTGGGGCTCTGTTCACAAACACAAACAGACCCCACAGAGCCCCAGGACAGCAACACAATTAGACTCAACCAAATCATGAGAAAACAAAAAGAAAATTACTTGACACATTGGAAATAATTTACAACAAAAAACAGAGCAAACTAGAATGCTATTTGGCCCTAAACAGAGAGTACACAGTGGCAGAATACCTGACCACTGTGACTGACCCAAACTTAAGGAAAGCTTTGACTATGTACAGACTCAGTGAACATAGACAGCAAACCTGGCTCTCAAGAGAAGACAGTGCCCACTGCCCACAAAATGAGGTGGAAACTGAGCTGCACTTCCGAACTTCTAGCTAATAGTTTGTCTTTCCACAAAGTGTCTGGTATGTGTTTGCTTGATCTGAGGGATTTAACCCCAATGTGTCACAGAACAGATGGATTAGGGACATAATGTGGCTGTGATCTAACAGGTTCATTCATCATACACCAGGTCATTTAATACAGCTAAATATAATGACTCCATTTAATACAGCTAAATATAATGACTCCATTTAATATAGCTAAATATAATGACTCCATTTAATATAGCTAAATATAATGACTCCATTTAATATAGCTAAATATAATGACTCCATTTAATATAGCTAAATATAATGACTCCATTTAATATAGCTAAATATAATGACTCCATTTAATATAGCTAAATATAATGACTCCATTTAATACAGCTAAATATAATGACTCCATTTAATATAGCTAAATATAATGACTCCATTTAATTTAGCTAAATATAATGACTCCATTTAATATAGCTAAATATAATGACTCCATTTAATATCGCTAAATATAATGACTCCATTTAATATAGCTAAATATAATGACTCCATTTAATATAGCTAAATATAATGACTCCATTTAATATCGCTAAATATAATGACTCCATTTAATATCGCTAAATATAATGACTCCATTTAATATAGCTAAATATAATGACTCCATTTAATACAGCTAAATATAATGACTCCATTTAATACAGCTAAATATAATGACTCCATTTAATACAGCTAAATATAATGACTCCATTTAATATAGCTAAATATAATGACTCCATTTAATATAGCTAAATATAATGACTCCATTTAATACAGCTAAATATAATGACTCCATTTAATATAGCTAAATATAATGACTCAGACATGTAATACAGAGTTTAGACATGTAATGCAGGATATAGACATGTAATACTTTTTGGTTCCAACCGCATGTGTGGTTCCCACCGTGAAGCATGAAGGAGGAGGTGTGATGAACCTTTAAGAAGGCACATCTGTTAATTGAATGCATTCCAGGTGACTACCTCATGAAGCTGGTTGAGAGAATGCCAAGAGTGTGCAACGCTGTCATCAAGGCAAAGGGTGGCTATTTGAAGAATATAAAATATATTTTGATTTGTTTAACACATTTTTGGTTACTACATGATTCCATATGTGTTATTTCATAGTTTTGATGTCTTCACTATTATTCTAAAATGTCAAAAATTGTAAAAAAAAAAAAAAAAAAGAAAATCCCTTGAATGAGTAGGTGTGTCCAAACTTTTGACTGGTACTATATACAGCTCTGGAAAAAATGAAGAGACCACTGCAAAAATATAAGTTTCCCCGGTTTTTATTATTTATAGGTATGTGTTTGGGTGAAATTAACATTTTTGTTTTATTCTATAAACTACTGACAACATTTCTCCAAAATTCCAAATAAAAATATTGTCATTTAGAGCATTTATTTGCAGAAAATGACAACTGGTCAAAATAACAAAAAAAATATGCAGTGTTGTCAGACCTCGAATAACACAAAGAAAATAAGTTCATGTTCATTTTTAAACAACACAATACTAATGTTTTAAGAGTTCAGAAATCAATATTTGGTGGAATAACCCTGATTTTCAATTACAGCTTTCATGCGTCTTGGCATGCTCTCCACCAGTCTTTCACATTGATGTTGGGTGACTTTATGCCACTCCTGGCGCAAAAATTAAAGCAGCTCGGCTTTGTTTGATGGCTTGCAACCATCCATCTTTCTCTTGATCACATTCCAGAAGTTTTCAATGGGGTTCAGGTCTGGAGATTGGGCTGGCCATGACAGGGTCTTGATCTGGTGGTCCTCCATCCACACCTTGATTGACCTGGCTGTGTGGCATGGCGCATTGTCCTGCTGGAAAAACCAATCCTCAGAGTTGGGGAACAATGTCAGAGCAAAAGAAAGCAAGTTTTCTTCCAGGACAACCTTGTACGTGGCTTGATTCATGCGTCCTTCACAAAGACAAATCTGCCCGATTTACACCCCCAGATCATCACCGATCCTCCACCAAATTTCACAGTGGGTGCGAGACACTGTGGCTTGTAGGCCTCTCCTGGTCTCCGTCTAACCATTAGACGACCATGTGTTGGGCAAAGCTGAAAATTGGACTCATCAGAGAAGATGACCTTACTCCAGTCCTCTACGGCCCAATCCTTATGGTCTTTTGCAAACCTCAGCCTGGCTCTTCTGTGCTTCTCATTGATGAAGGGCTTTTTTCTAGCTTTGGACGACTTCAGCCCTGCCCCTAGGAGCCTGTTTCAAACCGTCCTCGCCGTACACTTCACCCCAGCCGTTTGCCATTCTTTTTGTAGGTCACTTGATGTCATCCTACGGTTGTTGAGTGACATTCGAATGAGTTGGCGGTCATCCCGGTCAGTAGAGAGTCGTTTTCACCCTCTGCTGGTCTGTAGCTTTGTTGTCCCCAATGTCTGCTGCTTGACCTTGTTCTTATGAACCGCTGTCTTGGAAATTTTAAGGATGGAAGCAACCTGACGCTCACTGTATCCCTCTGCCAATAAAGCCAGAATTGAACCCTTCTTTTCCTCACTCAAAACTTTCCTTTTCAACTCTTTTGGCATGGTCAATAGTTCTTTTTTTATTAATATTACTTTTGAGGTACTATTACCACTGTTTTTGCCATCCAGCTGGTCCTGTTGCAAGATGATAGTGATGACCACAGCAGTGGTTTTTATACTTTTCCTCGTTAAATAAGATTTGGTTCAGTTAATCACCTAATCAGTACCTATTTCAGTAGAATGAGGTGTGCCTGTGTTGGAATTCAACAGACACTGGAATGGAATGGCTGTCATACATGTAGAGATGCTGATTTAAGAAACATTTGCAGTGTTCTCTTAATTTTTTCCACAGCTGTATATGGATGTGTATGACTTTCAGAAATATCATATGCAGAGAAGAATTCCATAACACTGAGAAATATATATATATACAGTGAGGGAAAAAAGTATTTGATCCCCTACTGATTTTGTACGTTTGCCCACTGACAAAGACATGATCAGTCTATAATTTTAATGGTAGGTTTATTTGAACAGTGAGAGACAGAATAACAACAAAAAAATCCAGAAAAACGCATGTCAAAAATATTATCAATTGATTTGCATTTTAATAAGGGAAATAAGTATTTGACCCCCTCTCAATCAGAAAGATTTCTGGCTCCCAGGTGTCTTTTATACAGGTAACGAGCTGAGATTAGGAGCGCACTCTTAAAGGGAGTGCTCCTAATCTCAGCTTGTTACCTGTATAAAAGACACCTGTCCACAGAAGCAATCAATCAATCAGATTCCAAACTCTCCACCATGGCCAAGACCAAAGAGCTCTCCAAGTATGTCAGGGACAAGATTGTAGACCTACACAAGGCTGGAATGGGCTACAAGACCATCGGGAGCCCAACAGCTCAATAGGGTTGAGATCCGGTGACTGTGCTGGCCACTCCATTATAGACAGAATACCAGCTGACTGCTTCTTCCCTAAATAGTTATTGCATAGTTTGGAGCTGTGCTTTGGGTCATTGTCCTGCTATAGGAGGAAATTGGCTCCAATTAAGCGCCGTCCACAGGGTATGGCATGGCGTTGCAAAATGGAGTGATAGCCTTCCTTCTTCAAGATCCTTTTTACCCTGTACAAATCTCCCACTTTACCACCACCAAAGCACCCCCAGACCATCACATTGCCTCCACCATGCTTGACAGATGGCATCAAGCACTCCTCCATCATCTTTTCATTTGGTCTGCGTCTCACAAATGTTCTTCTTTGTAATCTGAACACCTCAAACATCGATTCGTCTGTCCATAACACTTTTTTTCCAATCTTCCTCTGTCCAGTGTCTGTGTTCTTTTGCCCATCTTAATCTTTTCTTTTTATTGGCCAGTCTGAGACATGGCTTTTTCTTTGCAACTCTGCCAAGAAGGTCAGCATCCCGGAGTCGCCTCTTCACTGTTGACGTTGAGACTGGTAATTTTGAATAAATATAGATTTGCCAAGATAACAACAGGATGAGGATCAGTTTGTATTTGGTCTCGGTACCGCAGGTCTCAGTACCTGAGGATCAGTTTGTATTTGGTCTCGGTACCGCAGGTCTTAGTACCTGAGGATCAGTTTGTATTTGGTCTCGGTACCGCAGGTCTTAGTACCTGAGGATCAGTTTGTATTTGGTCTCGGTACCACAGGTCTCAGTATCTGAGGATCAGTTTGTATTTGGTCTCGGTACCGCAGGTCTTAGTACCTGAGGATCTGTTTGTATTTGGTCTCGGTACCGCAGGTCTCAGTACCTTAGGTCCTCTGTAGCTCAGCTGGTAGAGCACGGCGCTTGTAACGCCAGGGTAGTGGGTTCGATCCCCGGGACCACCCATACGTAAAAATGTATGCACACATGACTGTAAGTCGCTTTGGATAAAAGCGTCTGCTAAATGGCATATTATATTATTATAGTACCTGAGGACCAGTTTGTATTTGGTCTCGGTACCGCAGGTCTTAGTGTGTCTCAGTGAGTGTGTCTCTGTGAGTGTATCTCTGTGAGAGTGTGTGGATAAGTTTGCATGCATGTATATCAGTGTATGTTGGAATGTGTGTGAGTGCATCCGCATCTGTTTCTCTCTCTCTCTGTGTGTGTGGTGTGGTGTGGTGTGTGTGAGATGTTTGCATTCGGACGTATATGATCCGTGACTGAAGGCTTTCAGAGCGTGTGTGTGTGTCTGTGTGAGTGTGTGAGTTATGATTTATGTGGAGGAACAGAGAGGTACTCAGGCCTGCCAGACACATGGAAACCTGCCATAAAGAGGCAGAAACACACACACGTAAAATACTGCACAACACTATGCCAAACATCTCTCTCTCTCTCTCTCTCTCTCTCTCTCTCTCTCTCTCTCTCTCTCTCTCTCTCTCTCTCTCTCTCTCTCTCTCTCTCTCCTCCTCTCTCTCCTCTCTCTCTCTCTCTCTCTCTCTCTCTCTCTCTCTCTCTCTCTCTCTCTCTCTCTCTCTCTCTCTCTCTCTCTCTCTCTCTCTCTCTCTCTCTCTCTCTCTCTCTCTCTCTCTCTCTCTCTCTCTCTCTCTCTCTCTCTCTCTCTCTCTCTCTCTCTCTCTCTCTCTCTCTCTCTCTCTCTCTCTCTCTCTCTCTCTCTCTCTCTCTCTCTCTCTCTCTCTCTCTCTCTCTCTCTCTCTCTCTCTCATGCACACACACATCACATGCATACAGTGGCCACCTGTAGAAAGGCTAGATAGCCCTGTCTGTAGTGATGAAGAGAGGAATGCTGGCTGTGTGTCTGTGTCTGTGTGTGAAGACCCCAGGCAGGCAGACTAACTGAGCTCTGAACAGAACAATGTGACGTTATTCTGACTTCAATCCTCAGACCTCAGCCCACAGAACCAAACCAATTTACTTTAACTGTACATGTAGCAAGACCTTTCTGATTAAAGCTGCATTCACGCTTCACAATATTTAGTGTTAGTACAACGTCTGGTATTCTAAGGAATATTGAAGCAACATTTGTTTCATGTGAAATGGTAGGCATGCTTCAGATTTTCATGCACGGCTCCCGAACATTGGAGCATTTTACTTTTCCAGCTAGTGTGTCTGTGTCTAGGTTAGTGTTTGTTTGTGTGTATGTGTGTGTGTGTGTGTGTTTGTTTGTGTGTGTGTGTGAGTATGTGTGAGTATGTGTGCGTAGTTGTGTGTGCGCGCATGTGTTGCAAGCGAGCTCATTACAGCGGTATAAAGGCCTGTAAACTGGTCAGGTCTATAGACTGCTTTGGTCTGTAAACTGGTCTGGTCTAGTCTGTAGACTGGTCTGGTCTGGTCAGACACACACACAGACACACACACAGACACACACACAGACACACACACAGGCGCCTGCACACAGACACACACACAGGCGCCTGCACAAAGACACACACACAGGCGCCTGCACACAGACACACACAGGCGTCTGCACACAGACACACACACACAGGTGCCTTTTTCAGACACACATACAGGCGCCTGCACACAGACACACACACAGACACACACACAGACACACACACAGACACACACACAGGCGCCTGCACACAGACACACACACAGGCGCCTGCACACAGACACACACAGGCGCCTGCACACAGACACACACACAGGCGCCTGCACACAGACACACACACAGGCGCCTGCACACAGACACACACACAGACACACACACAGACACACACACAGGCGCCTGCACACAGACACACACACAGACACACACACAGGCGCCTGCACACAGACACACACACAGGCGCCTGCACACAGACACACACACAGGTGCCTGCACACAGACACACATACAGGCGCCTGCACACAGACACACACACAGACACACACACAGACACACATACAGGCGCCTGCACACAGACACACACACAGACACACACACAGACACACACACAGACACACACACAGACACACACACAGGCGCCTGCACACAGACACACACACAGGCGCCTGCACACAGACACACACACAGACACACACACAGGCGCCTGCACACAGACACACATACAGGCGCCTGCACACAGACACACACACAGACACACACACTGACACACACATATGCGCCCGCACACAGACACACACAGGCGCCTGCTCACAGACACACACACAGGCGCCTGCACACAGACACACACACAGGCGCCTGCACACAGACACACACACAGGCGCCTGCACACAGACACACACACACAGGCGCCTGCACACAGACACACACACAGGTGCCTGCACACAGACACACACACAGGCGCCTGCACACAGACACACACACAGGCGCCTGCACACAGACACACACACAGGCGCCTGCACACAGACACACACACAGGCGCCTGCACACAGACACACACACAGGCACACGTGCACACAGACACAAACACAGGCGCCTGCACACGGACACACACACACAGGCGCCTGCACACAGACACACACACAGGTGCCTGCACACAGACACACACACAGGTGCCTGTGAATAAATTGTACAGGTTACTATGTATGTTTCAGTCATGGTAGATACAGTGGCTTGCGAAAGTATTCACCCCCCTTGGCATTTTTCCTATTTTGTTGCCTTACAACCTGGAATTAAATTTGATTTTGGGGGGTTTGTATCATTTGATTTACACAACATGCCTATCACTTTGAAGATGCAAAATATATTTTTGTGAAACAAACAAGAAATAAGACAAAAAAACAGAAAACTTGAGCGTGCATAACTATTCACCCCCCCAAAGTCAATACTTTGTAGATCCACCTTTTGCAGCAATTACAGCTGCAAGTCTCTTTGGGTATGTCTCTAAAAGCTTGGCACATCTAGCCACTGGGATTTTTGCCCATTCTTCAAGGCAAAACTGCTCCAGCTCCTTCAAGTTGGATGGGTTCCGCTGGTGTACAGCAATCTTTAAGTCATACCACAGATTCTCAATTGGATTGAGGTCTGGGCTTTGAATAGGCCATTCCAAGACATTTAAATATTTCCCCTTAAACCACTCAAGTGTTGCTTTAGCAGTATGCTTAGGGTCATTGTCCTGCTGGAAGGTGAACCGCCTTCCCAGTCTCAAATCTATGGAAGACTGAAACAGGTTTCCCTCACGAATTTCCCTGTATTTAGCACCATCCATCATTCCTTCAATTCTGACCAGTTTCCCAGTCCCTGCCAATGAAAAACATCCCCACAGCATGATGCTGCCACCACCATGCTTCACTGTGGGGATGGTGTTCTCGGGGTGATGAGAGGTGTTGGGTTTGCGCCAGACATAGCGTTTTCCTTGATGGCCAAAAAGCTCAATTTTAGTCTCATCTGACCAGAGTCTCATTCTTCCATATGATTGGGGAGTCTCCCACATGGCTTTTGGCGAACACCAAACGTGTTTGCTTATTTTTTTCTTAAAGCAATGGCTTTATTCTGGTCACTCTTCCGTTAAATCCAGCTCTGTGGAGTATACGGCTTAAAGTCGTCCTATGGACAGATACTCCAATCTCCGCTGTGGAGCTTTGCAGCTCCTTCAGGGTTTTCTTTTGTTGTGGTGCCATATTCGTTCAATTTTTTAATAATGGATTTAATGGTGCTCCTTTGGATGTTCAAAGTTTCAGATGTTTTTTTATAACGCAACCCTGATCTGTACTTCTCCACAACTTTGTCCCTGACCTGTTTGGAGAGCTCCTTGGTCTTCATGGTTTCGCTTGCTTGGTGGTGCCCCTTGCTTAGTGGTGTTGCAGATTTTGGGGCCTTTCAGAACAGGTGTATATACAGTGGGGAGAACAAGTATTTGATACACTGCCGATTTTGCAGGTTTTCCTACTTACAAAGCATTTAGAGGTCTGTAATTTTTATCATAGGTACACTTCAACTGTGAGTGACTGAATCTAAAACAAAAATTCAGAAAATCACATTGTATGATTTTAAAGTAATTAATTAGCATTTAATTGCATGACATAAGTATTTGATCACCTACCAACCAGTAAGAATTCCGGCTCTCACAGACCTGTTCATTTTTCTTTAAGAAGCCCTCCTGTTCTCCACTCATTACCTGTATTAACTGCACCTGTTTGAACTCGTTACCTTTATAAAAGACACCTGTCCACAAACTCAATCAAACAGACTCCAACCTCTCCAGAATGGCCAAGACCAGAGAGCTGTGTAAGGACATCAGGGATACAATTGTAAACCTGCACAAGGCTGGGATGGGCTACAGGACAATAGGCAAGCAGCTTGGTGAGAAGGCAACAACTGTTGGCGCAATTATTAGAAAATGGAAGAAGTTCATGATGACGGTCAATCACCCTCGGTCTGGGGCTCCATGCAAGATCTCACCTCGTGGGGCATCAATGATCATGAGGAAGGTGAGAGATCAGCCCAGAACTACACGGCAGGACCTGGTCAATGACCTGAAGAGAGCTGGGACCACAGTCTCAAAGAAAACCATTAGTAACACACTACGCCGTCATGGATTAAAATCCTGCAGAGCACGCAAGGTCCCCCTGCTCAAGCCAGCGCATGTCCAGGCCCGTCTGAAGTTTGCCAATGACCATCTGGATGATCCAGAGGAGGAATGGGAGAAGGTCATGTGGTCGGATGAGACAAAAATTGAGCTTTTTGGTCTAAAATCCACTTGCCGTGTTTGGAGTAAGACGAAGGATGAGTACAACCCCAAGAACACCATCCCAACCGTGAAGCATGGAGGTGGAAACATCATTCTTTGGGGATGCTTTTCTGCAAAGGGGATAGGACGACTGCACCGTATTGAGGGGAGGATGGATGGGGCCATGTATCGCGAGATCTTGGCCAACAACCTCCTTCCCTCAGTAAGAGCATTGAAGATGGGTCGTGGCTGGGTCTTCCAGCATGACAACGACCCGAAACACACAGCCAGGGCAACTAAGGAGTGGCTCCGTAAGAAGCATCGCAAGGTCCTGGAGTGGCCTAGCCAGTCTCCAGACCTGAACCCAATAGAAAATCTTTGGAGGGAGCTGGAAGTCCGTATTGCCCAGTGACAGCCCCGAAACCTGAAGGATCTGGAGAAGGTCTGTATGGAGCAGTGGGCCAAAATCCCTGCTGCAGTGTGTGCAAACCTGGTCAAGACCTTCAGGAAACGTATGATCTCTGTAATTCCAAACAAAGGTTTCTGTACCAAATATTAAGTTCTGCTTTTCTGATGTAACAAATACTTATGTCATGCAATAAAATGCAAATTAATTACTTAAAAATCATAACATGTGATTTTCTGGATTTCTGTTTTACATTACGTCTCTCACAGTTGAAGTGTTCCTATGATGAAAATTACAGACCTCTGCATGCTTTGTAAGTAGGAAAATCTGCATAATCGGCAGTGTATCAAATACTTGTTCTCCCCACTGTATACTGAGATAGCCTTTCAGAACAGGTGTATATATACTGATATCATGTGACACTTAGATTGCACACAGGTGGACTTTATTTAACTATTTATGTGACTTCTGAAGGTAATTGGTCGCTCCAGATCTAATTTAGGGGCTTCATAGCCAAGGGGGTGAATACACATGCATGCACCACTATTCCGTTATTTATTTTTTAGAATTTTTTGAAACAAGTAATTTTTTTAATTTCATTTCAATAATTTAGACTATGTTGTGTATGTCCATTATATGAAATCCAAATAAAAATCAATTTAAATTACAGGTTGTAATGCAACAATATAGGAAAACTGGAGAGAGAGAGAGAGAGAGAGAGAGAGAGAGAGAGAGAGAGAGAGAGAGAGAGAGAGAGAGAGAGAGAGAGAGAGAGAGAGAGAGAGAGAGAGAGAGAGAGAGAGAGAGAGAGAAACAGACAGACAGAAATTGAGAGAGAGACAAACAGACAGACAGAAATTGAGAGAGAGACAAACAGACAGACAGAAATTGAGAGAGAGACAAACAGACAGACACAGAGGGGGAGGGAGAGAGAGAAACAAATAGGCTTTTTACCCAAACACAGAACAACAGACCACATACACACTAATAAAACAGCATGTTCGTCAGAAAAGCATGTTTTGTTAATTTTATTCCATATGGCATGATGGATTATATTACAAATCCCTCCACAGCGGCATTGGGGGACAAGTAAATTATATCATAAAATCTATTTACTCGAACAACACAT
Organism: Coregonus ussuriensis; assembly: GCA_031479575.1. Taxonomy (NCBI): domain Eukaryota; kingdom Metazoa; phylum Chordata; class Actinopteri; order Salmoniformes; family Salmonidae; genus Coregonus; species Coregonus ussuriensis. Next base: position 2,952,274 of record CM062479.1, on the reverse strand, counting down.
GTAGTATTAAACTGAACAATAAAACAACCGTTTAATGCACAAGGGCGAGGGGTGAGACAAGGGTGCAGTTTAAGTCCAACCCTGTTCAACGTCTACATTTACATTTACGGCATTTAGCAGACGTTCTTATCCAGAGCGACTTACAAATTGGTGCATTCACCTTATAGCCAGTGGGATAACCACCTTACAATTATTATTATTATTATTATTATTATATTTTTTTGGGGTGGGGTGGGGTAAGAAGGATTACTTCATACTATTCCAGGTATACCTTAAAGAGGTAGGGTTTCAACTGTCTCCGGAAGGTGGTGAGTGACTCCGCTATCCTGGCGTCGTGGGGGAGCTTGTTCCACCATTGGGGTGCCAGAGCAGCAAATAGCTTTGACTGGGCTGAGCGGGAACTATGCTTCCGTAGAGGTAGGGGAGCTAGCAGGCCAGAGGTGGATGAACGTAGTGCCCTCGTTTGGGTGTAGGGTCTGATCAGAGCCTGAAGGTAAGGAGGTGCCGTTCCCCTCACAGCTCCGTAGGCAAGCACCATGGTCTTGTAGTAGATGCGAGCCTCTACTGGAAGCCAGTGGAGTGTACGGAGGAGCGGGGTGACATGAGAGAACTTGGGAAGGTTGAACACCAGACGGGCTGCCAGTGTTGTTGGACCGATCTGCAACCCTCAAAAGATGAGGGGGTCAGATTCCTGCTCTACGCAGATGACCGTGTCCTACTGTCACTATCAGAGCAAGGTCCACAGGAACAACTTAACATTCTTTTTGGGAATACAGCATCAAATGGGCAATCGATATTAAGTTGCGATTTTCAAGAAATGGCAAGGAATCAGAGCAGCAGACACTCCTTCACATGAGGAAATACCATGGTTGAACACTACCACTAAAAGAGGAAATACCATGGTTGAACACTACCACTAAAAGAAAAAGCCTGCAAAGCATTTTACTCCTATACCTATACAAATCTGGTGCAAAATATTAAATAGTGTAATTTGACCACTACTATATGGAAGTACCTGTAATTACGATTATAAGCATTGGGAGACAAACCCAATAGAAAATCTACATAATTCTGCAGAATTATCCTAAATATCCAAAAGAAAGTACCAAATAATGCATGCAGAGCGGACAGGCTCAGCGGACACCAATTGGTTATAAGGGAGACACACAAAGACATGGCTACCCAAAGAGGGGTGTCTGTGTGGTCACTGCACAACAGGGGAGGTAGAGACAGAGATGCACCTTTCCTCTACTATGAGAAATGTTCCCAAAAGAAAACATATTTTTTCAAGAAAATATCTCTATCTATTCCCAACTTCTGTGCATTTGCTAATAACATAATGCTGGAAATTATTCTGAGAAACCAGATATGTACAGAACCAGTCAAAGTTTGGACACTGTGATGAGGTGTTGTTGAAGGAGTCAGGCGCAGGAGGGTAAATCACAGAATAACAGGCTTTAATCCGCAAAATACAGGTTTACGCAGAAATGCGTCAAACACACTCCAGGGCACAAAACAGGCGCACTGGAAAATACAAGGCACACGGGAAAATACTCCCGTCAATACACAATACACGAGCTCCACCGAGCTTCACAAACCACCACAAACAAACAATCACCCAAACATACAAGGAAACAGAGGGAACACTAATACCATGACTAATGAGGGAGTAAGGACCAGGTGTGTGTGATTGAAGACAAGACAAATGGAGTGATGATAAATGGATCGGCAGTAGCTAGTAAGCCGGTGACGCCGAACGCCGAAACCTGCCCGAACAAGGAGGGGAGGCAGCCTCGGAGGAAGTCGTGACAGACACACCTACTCATTCAAGGGTTTTCTTTATTTTTACTATTTTCTACATTGTAGAATAAGAGTGAAGACATCAAAACTATGAAATAACATATGGAATCATGTAGTACTCTCAATTGGGTTAAGGTCGGGGGATTGTGGAAGCCAGGTCATCTGATGCAGCACTCCATCAATCTCCTCCTTGGTCATTGTCCTGTTGAAAAACAGATGATAGTCCCACTAAGCCCAAACCAGATGGGATGGCGTATCGCTGCAGAATGCTGTGGTAGCCATGCTGGTTAAGTGTGCATTGAATTCTAAATAAATCACAGACAGTATCACCAGCAAAGCACCCTCCTCCTCCATGCTTTACGGTGGGAACTACACATGCGGAGATCATCCGTTCACCCACAGCACATCGCACAAAGACATGGAAGTTGGAACCAAAAATCTAAAATTTGGACTCCAGACCAAAGGACAAATTTCCACCGGTCTAATGTCCATTGCTCGTGTTTCTTGGCCCAAGCAAGTCTCTTCTTCTTATTGGGGTTGTCACGAACCGTTCGTAACAAAAGGGAGACAAGGAATACTTAAAGTATATATTTATTATCTAAAGTAAACTAACTGAAATAACAATGGGGTGTATAATCAGTAATCAGTAGTGTAAGTGAGTGTTTGCTTGCATAAATGTAATATGGAAAAGTGTTGAGAAGTGCCAAAGCAAACAACCCAAAAAGGCCACAAAAATATCACAACCAAAATCAAAGTATCTGCCTGGAGAGAGTCTCCTTAATGAATGTGGAAGAGGTCCATTTATGCTGGGACACACCCGGCCCAGGTGTTTCCCATGTAGCTGATGACCCTCCCAACCCCGCCCACCGGCATCCTAATAAGGAAACAAGAGCAAAGAGAGAATACGGCAGACAGAGTGGGAGGGTCGTCACACCCCCCCCCCATAAAACCGGGGACCAACAAGGACCCCGGACCAACGTACCAGCCCCTGCGTCCCAAACCGACAATTTGTACATGTTCACCCCTCCACTTGCCCCACCCATCATCCTCCTCTCCAGACCTCAGCAACCTTTACACAGGAAGTAACCTTTAAGAGGAAAGAAAAACACAAGACTAGGAGGGGACAAACAGGAAAGATAGAACATGACAAAATCAAACACTGGTCGGTCACATCAATATTCATGAACAGGGCGCACGAGAGAGCGCATCAGCAATCACGTTATCAGTCCCCCGGATGTGCCGCACATCTAGATGGAAAGATTGTAAAAATAAACACCATCTCATTATCCTCTGATTAGGACACCTCATGGACCTCAAAAATGTGAGAGGGTTATGGTCGGTGTAGACCACAATAGGTACTACACCCGACCCAATATACACTTCAAAGTGTTGTAGCGCCCATATAAGTGCTAATACTTATTTTTCAATGACCGAATAGTTCAACTGATAATGGTTAAACTTTTTGGAAAAGAAACTAACAGGCCTCTCAACCCCAGCCACATCTGCTTGCAGCAACACTGCACCCGCCCCCACATGACTAGCATCCACCTGCAAGGTAAATGACAAATCCACACGAGGAGCAGCCAGTACCGGAGTTGAAGTAAGCAACCTCTTTGCATCTTCGAAAGCCTGTTGACAATGAGAAGACCATACGTACACAGCCTTAGCTTTCAGCAAATCTGTCAAGGGAGCGACCACAGTAGAGAAGTTCCTACAAAAACCACGATAATACCCAATCATTCCCAAGAAACGCATCAGTTCCTTTTTAGTAGTTGGTAGTGGAAAAGCATCAATAGCTACCACTTTAGCCCGAACAGGACGCACTTCACCCTGCCCAACCACCTTTCCAAGGTATGTAACAGTCGCCTGAGCAAACTCACATTTAGCCAAATTTATCGTGAGACGACCCGCAGCCAGACGTTCGAACAAGGCTTGAATACGGGACAGATGTTCCTCCCAAGTATCTGCATATATCACTACATCGTCCAGATAAACAGCTCCCGGCCAGACCAGAGACAACCCTGTTCATAAGTCGCTGAAAAGTTGCGGGCGCATTACGCAGCCCGAAACTCATAACCGAATACGAGTACAGACCAAAAGGTGTAATAAAGGCAGAGATTTCACGTGCCCTACTCGTCAGTGGCACCTGCCAATAGCCCTTTAACAGGTCAAATTTGCTCACAAACTTAGCTGCGCCGACTTGATCAACGCAGTCCTCCATCCGAGGAAGAGGAAATGAATCCGGCTTAGTGACATCGTTTCCCTTACGGTAGTCCGTACAAAATCTGTTTGTTCCATCCGATTTACTGACCAAGATACAGGGAGAAGCCCAACTGGAGAAAGAAGGCTCTGCTATTTTACTCTCCAGCATGTACCTGACCTCAGCATCCAGACAACGCAGTTTCTCTGAAGAAACTCTATAGAACCGTTGACGAATGGGGTCAGCATCTCCAATGTCAATATCATGTTCTATTAAGTTTGTACGTGTTGGTGTATCAGAAAACAACCCTGGAAATCTCCGAATCAGACCAACCATCTCTTTCCGCCCATCAACAGGTAGATGAGTAAGAAGACTATCTAAAATCTCCAGTGTCTCTGAATTCATCAATCTACCCTGCAGTATGCAATCGTCGGGACCAGAAACATCTTCCTGCTCCTGCACAGACCTAGCATGACCAGAATCCAGGGAATAAACAGTATCAGCCAAAAGAACAGCCTTACCGTCCTCTGTAGACTCCCCCTGTTCAGTCTCAGAGGAACGTGCATAATAGGGTTTTAACAAATTTATATGGCACCGTTGGTGTGCTTTCCTCCGTTCTGGAGTGGCAACTAGATAATTTTGCTCAGTGTACTGGCGCACCACTGTATATGGACCTTGAAACTTGGCTTGAAAAGGAGAACCAACAATTGGCAGCAGAGCCAGAACCTGATCACCTGGACTAAAGTGACGAGGCTCAGCTCGCCGATCATATATGCTCTTCATCCTGTCCTGTGAAGATGATAGCTTCTCTTTAGCCATTTCACCAGCGGCATACAAGCGTCGCCGAAAATCACACACATATGATAACAGGGACTGAGGAGGCTCGGGAGACTTCCAGTCATCCTGGAGAACAGATAAAAGCCCACGCACCCTATGTCCAAACACTAGGTCATTTGGGCTAAAACCTGTGCTCTCCTGTGAAACCTCCCTAGCAGCTAACAGTAACCAAGGCAACCCCTCCTCCCAATCCTTATCCATCTCAGTACAATAAGCTCTCAACAAAGACTTAAGCGTTTGATGGAAACGTTCCAGTGCTCCTTGACTTTGGGCATGATAAGCGCTAGACAAGTTGTGTTTAATATGGAGTTGTTGGAGAACCTGTCCAAAGAGATTAGAGGTGAAATTAGATCCTTGATCACTTTGAATGACCTTAGGGATTCCAAACAGTGAGAAAAACTGAGTCAAAGCTTTTAACACAGACTTAGTCGTGATAGACCGGAGAGGATAGGCAGCAGGAAACCTAGTGGTCTGACACATCACAGTCAACAAATAATTACTACCCTTTCTGGAACGAGGCAGAGGACCAACACAGTCAATAATCAGATACTCAAAAGGTTTACTGAGTACAGGAATAGGGAACAGTGGTACCGGCTTAATAGCTTGATTACGTTTACCAGTTAATTGACAAGTGTGACAAGTTTTGATGAAATCAGAAACATCCCTCTTCAATCTTGGCCAAAAAAAATGTCGTAATATGCGATTGTAGGTTTTTCGCACACCCATATGCCCAGCAACGTCGTTGTGAGAAGTTGTCAGCACCAACTCACGAAGCTTAACTGGTACCACAACCTGACTAATCGCCTCCCCCAGAAAACAACTACCATGAGACATCCACTTTCTCATCAGGACCTCCTCTTGGAGAAAATAGCCCTGTGTGACATCTCCCAACTGTTCCACAGGCACAATTTGGTCCCGCAACTCTTCTAATGTAGGGTCAGTCCGTTGCGCCTCGATTAAATCGGAGCGGGATACAGATAACGGGATAACAGGGAAAACAGTAACAGACTTCTTTATGGTATTCTCGTTAGCCAGCTCCGTGACCAGGTCGTCATGGATCATAGAACGCGTCACTGCACACGCAGAAAACACCTCTGGGAAATTCTGCGCACTCTCATCAGGAATCCCTACAATTGACGGCTTAGTGGAAACCACTAAAGATGGAAACGCGATAGGCCACACACGCTCCCCAGCCAAGTTATTTCCAAGGATCACGTCAATACCCTCAATAGGCAATGAAGGACGCACCCCCACAACAACCTCACCTTTCACCAGTCCACAATCCAACATCAGTTTATGCAATGGAACTGACAGAGTGTTCAAACCTATTCCCCTAATTAGAACACTATTCCCCGAATCAGTCTCCGCAGAGAAGGGTAACACATATTCCAACACAAATGATTCAGAGGCACCTGTGTCTCTTAGGATCTTTACTGGCACTAGGTTCTTACTTCCTACCATAGACACAAAACCCTCCGTAACGAAAGGTAAATAGTCGGGATCAATATAACCCTTCACCTGGCTCTGGGCATGAGACAATGCGTCATGAGTGAACTGATGTGGAACAGGCGCGGCTAACGCTGCAGGCCTCGATTTACCATAAGCACCTGTACTGAATTTACCCCTAGACCTAAGAATCAGACATTCATTTTTCCAATGACCTAATTCTTGACAGTAGTGACACTCTTGACCAACGTCAGTTTTACCACGGGTATCAGGCTCAACCCTAGTTGAATGAAACTCTGCCCGGGAACCGAAGTATCTCGGCGAGCGAGGCCCAAATCTCTGCGAACGCCCCCACTCACTCCGAATTCGGGGTTCTGCAAAAACATTTTTGTGAGTCAACACATATTCATCTGCCAAAACCGCAGCTTCAGCAACAGTCTTTATTTTTCGTTCGTTAATGTACGTCGCTATACGATCAGGGATTGAGTCCTTAAATTGTTCTAACATAATCAGATCACACAGCCCTTGGAAAGTCATAACTGCAGAGGCAGAACACCAGCGATTGAACTGTGAAGATAATATTCGCGCAAACTCAACATGAGTCTGCTGATCATCCCTTTTTAAAGTTCTAAATCGTTGGCGGTAAGCCTCAGGGACCAATTCGTAACTCTGTAACACAGCCGTTTTAACCTTCTCATAACTAACACTGTCTGCTACACTAAGAGCTGAATATGCTTCTTGCGCTTTACCAGTCAGCACACACTGCAACATCAAAGTGCGATCAGAATCAGGCCAACTCCTAGCGTCAGCAACACGCTCAAACAACGAAAAGAATGTCTCCGGTTCCTTTTCATTAAACTGGGGCAACAACCGTAAATTCCCAACAATATCAAATGTGTCTGGATTACGACCAAAAGAGGAACGACCCCTAGGTAACTCTGGATCACCTTCCCAGAGCAAACTCTCCCCTGAGAGCTTTCCTTCCCTAACCAACTCTAGTCGCTCTTGTTGTAGCTAGATTTTAGCACGCTCCATATCCTGTTTAAATTCCAATTCCCTTTCATATTTTACACGATCATGCTCCATTTTAGCTTGTTCATGCTCCAGCTGTAACAGAAGCAGTTCTTTCTGCTGTTCAAAAAGAAGGCTACTATGACTAACCGATGGAGCGGTCATTGTAACATATCGGGGAGACAACGTGTCCTCAGCAGAGGCTGCCCCAGTGGTAACATCCAGAATACCACTCTCCATCAAATTGGCCTTCAATATTAACCTAATAGAATTTTTTAGGCGTTTATCACTAATTTCAACCTTGTAGTGTTCAGCAACCTTCAACAGCTGTTCTTTAGTACATAATTCTAACAGTTCTTCTGATGGAAAGCGAATGAACTCGTCTACATTAGACGCCATAATCAGGAAAAAAAAAAATATATATATATATATCATAATACTCTTGCTCAACCCCTCTGCTGAGCACACCAGACACAAGAGAAATGACAATCACACCGAGCACCACAGAAGAGAGCTGGGATATGGAGCTTCCCCATAACCTACAATAACTCAACCCTAGTCTTCGTGTGGATTCGCGGTGGGTAATTACGCACTGTAGCCCGCTGGCAAGGAATTAAACCCCCCAGCACGCTGGTAGATTCCACCAAGCCACGGATGTGCCCCCGAGACAACTGCTCAGTCCACAGACACCACACAAAAATAACAAACATTTAACCATGCCCAACGTATCCCAAAACGAAACACGTCACTAAGCCTATCAGGGGAAAAAGCTATAGCTCCGGGTAGAAAATGTCACTACCCTACCCAATCTCCCACTGAGGTACACAGCCGATTGTACTCACCTCCTCAGACCGATGCCCCAACAGCGAGTAGAGCAAGAGTTTCCAGGCTGGGCAGGGACTGGAAACTAACCCATGTACTCTCTCCAACGCAGTACACAACCCAAAGGAAACCAATACTGGGCTTATCAAACTCAAACAAACTAACAAAATTTACACAAAAAAAACCTACAGAATTGAACATTAACTCCACGTTCTCCCAAACACAACCAGTTCAAGATCCCAGACGAGCCCCCACTTGTCACGAACCGGCTCAAGTTCGTAACAAAAGGGAGACACGTGGAGACAAGGAATACTTAAAGTATATATTTATTAACTAAAGTAAACTAACTGAAATAACAATGGGGTGTGTAATCAGTAATCAGTAGTGTAAGTGAGTGTTTGCTTGCATAAATGTAATATGGAAAAGTGTTGAGAAGTGCCAAAGCAAACAACCCAAAAAGGCCACAAAAATATCACAACCAAAATCAAAGTATCTGCCTGGAGAGAGTCTCCTTCATGAATGTGGAAGAGGTCCATTTATGCTGGGACACACCCGGCCCAGGTGTTTCCCCTGTAGCTGACGACCCTCCCAACTCCGCCCACCGGCATCCTAATAAGGAAACAAGAGCAAAGAGAGAATACGGCAGACAGAGTGGGAGGGGCGTCACAGGGTCCTTTAGGATTTCTTTGCTGCAATTCGACCATGAAGGCCTGATTCACACAGTCTCCTCTGAACAGTTGATGTTGAGATGTGTCTGTGACTTGAACTCTGTGAAGCATTTATTTGGGCTGCAATTTCTGAGGCTGGTATCTCTAATGAACTTATCCTCTGCAGCAGAGATAACTCTGGGTCTTCCATTCCTGTGGCGGTCCTCATGAGAGCCAGTTTCATCATAGCACTTGATGGTTTATGCGACTGCACTTGAAGAAACTTTCAAAGTTCTTGACATTTTCAGTTTTGACTGACCTTCATGTCTTAAAGTAATGATGGGCTGTCGTTTCTCTTTGCTTATATGAGCTGTTCTTGCCATAATATGGACTTGGTCTTTTATCAAATAGGGCTATCTTCTGTATACCACCCCTACCTTGTCACAACACAACTGATTGGCTCAAACGCATTAAGAAGGAAAGAAATTCCACAATTGAACTTTTAAGAAGGCACACCTGTTAATGTAAATGCATTCCAGGTGACTACCCCATGAAGCTGGTTGAGAGAATGCCAAGAGTGTGCAAAGCTGTCATCAAGGCAAAGAATATTTGAAGAATCTCAAATATAAAATATATTTTGATTTGTTTAAACTTTTTTTGGTTACTACATGATTCCATATGTGTTATTTCATAGTTTTGATGTCTTCACTATTATTCTACATTGTAGACAATAGTAAAAAATAAAGAAAAACCCTTGAATGAGTAGGTGTGTCCAAACTTTTGACTCGTACTGAATATGATTGCCATAGCCTGAGGGACATCCCATGACCATTAATTTCCTGAAGTATTTACAATGTATATAACTTAAAAGTAATACATAATGGATTTATTTAGTTTATAGTTTAGTAGCTATTCTTTATTTTCTTTGTTATAATCTTATTTGTATTTTAATTAAATGTATCGACCGAAGATTACCCAATAAAACAGCAGCAGTGTTGTACCTGTATACATTATTATATATGCTATTATTACTACTACTGAAATTAACTGGATTTCATTATCCTCATTGCATTGAACTGTATTTACTGAAATGCTGTACCACTATACTGCTTTGGCAATATCTATAAATTGTATTTCATACCAATAAAACAATCAGAATTTGAGAGCGAGATAGAGAGAGAGAGAGAGAGAGAGAGAGAGAGAGAGAGAGAGAGAGAGAGAGAGAGAGAGAGAGAGAGAGAGAGAGAGAGAGAGGGACAGAGTGAAGGAGAGAGAAGTATTTACAGCTGTATGTTACACCGCAAGTCAGATGGCGCTTAGCTCCTCTCTGATATCTTAGCGCCATGTTTATCTAACCCGCTAGCTAGCGTAGTAGCTAATATAGCTAGCTAGCCAACACCACAGACGAAAGGGTTAGTTATCGTAATCTTTGATAACAGGTCAAAAATATATCTGTTTAGCTAGCTGGTCACTGTGTCAATTCATCCGTTTCTCAACGCTGCACCTTTCTGTATGAGAATGAGATAGCTTGCTGCTGCTGATCATTTTCCCAGCTAGACATTCCTCAGCATTGTGCAGTGCTGGTGGCTCAAGAGGGGAGTGGCGGCTGGCAGAGGAGCAGTTTTACTATGCAGAGCGACTATTGGTAAAGAAGCCGATAGGCGATAGACTAGAAAAGGCCAATATCGGGCCAATATATCGGTTGTTCTCTACTATATAGGAAATAGGGTGTCATTAAGGACCCATCCGTTCTTTAAGCATCTGAATGTATCGGAAGTAAACCCTGTAATCTGAATAAACCCTGTAATCTGAATAAACATTGTAATCTGAATAAACCCTGTAATCGGAATAAACCCTGTAATCGGAATAAACCCTGTAATCGGAATAAACCCTGTAATCTGAATAAACCCTGTAATCGGAATAAACCCTGTAATCGGAATAAACCCTGTAATCGGAATAAACCCTGTAATCTGAATAAACCCTGTAATCGGAATAAACCCTGTAATCGGAATAAACCCTGTAATCGGAATAAACCCTGTAATCGGAATAAACCCTGTAATCTGAATAAACCCTGTAATCGGAATAAACCCTGTAATCTGAATAAACCCTGTAATCGGAATAAACCCTGTAATCGGAATAAACCCTGTATCTGAATAAACCCTGTAATCGGAATGAACCCTGTATCGGAATAAACCCTGTAATTGGAATAAACCCTGTAATCGGAATAAACCCTGTAATCTGAATAAACCCTGTAATCGGAATAAACCCTGTAATCTGAATAAACCCTGTATCTGAATAAACCCTGTAATCGGAATAAACCCTGTAATCGGAATAAACCCTGTAATCGGAATAAACCCTGTAATCGGAATAAACCCTGTATCTGAATAAACCCTGTAATCGGAATGAACCCTGTAATCGGAATAAACCCTGTAATCGGAATGAACCCTGTATCGGAATAAACCCTGTAATCGGAATAAACCCTGTAATCGGAAATAAACCCTGTAATCGGAATAAACCCTGTAATCGGAATAAACCCTGTAATCAGAATAAACCCTGTATCTGAATAAACCCTGTAATCGGAATGAACCCTGTATCGGAATAAACCCTGTAATCGGAATAAACCCTGTAATCGGAATAAACCCTGTAATCTGAATAAACCCTGTAATCGGAATAAACCCTGTAATCTGAATAAACCCTGTATCTGAATAAACCCTGTAATCGGAATGAACCCTGTATCGGAATAAACCCTGTAATCGGAATAAACCCTGTAATCGGAATAAACCCTGTAATCGGAATAAACCCTGTAATCGGAATAAACCCTGTATCTAAATAAACCCTGTAATCGGAATACACCCTGTATCTGAATAAACCCTGTAATCGGAATAAACCCTGTAATCGGAAAATTAACCCTGTATCTGAATAAACCGTGTAATCGGAATAAACCCTGTATCGGAATAAACCCTGTATCGGAATAAACCCTGTATCTGAGGAAACATTGTTAGTGTGAAGCAATTAGACTTCCAAGCCAGCCCACTTCAGCAGACATTCCACAGGTAAGTGTGTTTTTACGAAGTTGTTAACAAACCCGTTCACATGCAAGGACAGGAGAGTGTGACTGGGGCTGAATGGGCTCAGCACTCACACACACACACACACACACACACACACACACACACACACACACACACACACACAGTCTCTCTCTCTCCCACAACTTTAACCAGACTCTTAAAGGGATAGTTCGTTATCTACTTCCCCAGAGTCAGATGAACTCGTGGACACCATTTTTGTGTCTCTGCGTTCCGTTTAAAGGAAGTTGACAACTCGCGAAACAACCTCTCACTTCCTTCATATTGGAGGCAGATACAGTGCCTTGGCGTTTTTCCTATTTTGTGGCATTACAACCTGTAATTTAAATTGATTTTTATTTGGATTTCATAGTCCAAAATAGTCCAAATTGGTGAAGTGAAATGAAAAAGATAACTTGTTTCAAAAAATTCTAAAAAATAAATAACGGAAAAGTGGTGCGTGTGTATGTATTCACCGCCTTTGCTATGAAGCTCCTAAATAAGATCTGGTGCAACCAATTACCTTCAGAAGTCACAAAATTAGTTAAATAAAGTCCACCTGTGTGCAATCTAAGTGTCACATGATCTGTCACATGATCTCAGTATATATACACCTGTTCTGAAAGGCCCCAGCGTCTGCAACACCACCAAGCAAGGGGCACCACCAAGCAAGCGGCACCATGAAGACCAAGGAGCTCTCCAAACAGGTCAGGGACAAAGTTGTGGAGAAGTACAGCAACTTTGAACATCCCACGGAGCACCATTAAAGCCATTATGAAAAAATTGAAAGAATATGGCACCACAACAAACCTGCCAAGAGAGGGCCGCCCACCAAAACTCACGGCCACGGCAAGGAGGGCATTAATCAGAGGCAACAAATAGACCAAAGATAACCCTGAAGGAGCTGCAAAGCTCCACAGCGGAGATAGGAGTATCTGTCCATAGGACCACTTTAAGCCATACACTCCACAGAGCTGGGCTTTACGGAAGAGTGGCCAGAAAAAAGCCATTGCTTAAAGAACAAAATAAGCAAACATGTTTGGTGTTCGCGTAAAGGATGTGGGAGATTTCCCAAACATATGGAAGAAGGTACTCTGGTCAGATGAGACTAAAATTGAGCTTTTTGGCCATAAAGAAAACGCTATGTCTGGCGCAAACCCAACACCTCTCATCACCCTGAGAACACCATCCCCACAGTGAAGCATGGTGGTGGCAGCATCATGCTGTGGGGGTTTTTCATCGGCAGGGACTGGGAAACTGGTCAGAATTGAAGGAATGATGGATGGCGCTAAATACAGGGAAATTCTTGAGGGAAACCTGTTGCAGTCTTCCAGAGATTTGAGACTGGGACGGAGGTTCACCTTCCAGCAGGACAATGACCCTGTGCATACTGCTAAAGCAACACTCGAGTGGTTTAAGGGGAAACATTTAAATGTCTTGGAATGGCCTAATCAAAGCCCATACCTCAATCCAACTGAGAATCTGTGGTATGACTTAAAGATTGCTGTACACCAGCGGAACCCATCCAACTTGAAGGAGCTGGAGCAGTTTTGCCTTGAAGAATGGGCAAAAATCCCAGTGGCTAGATGTGCCAAGCCTTTAGAGACATTCCCCAAGAGACTTGCAGCTGTAATTGCTGCAAAATGTGGCTCTACAAAGTATTGACTTTGGGGGGGTGAATAGTTATGCACGCTCAAGTTTTCTGTTTTCTTTTCTTATTTCTTGTTTGTTTCACAATTTATTTTATTTTGCATCTTCAAAGTGGTAGACATGTTGTGTAAATCAAATGATACAAACCCCCCAAGAAATCCATTTTAATTCCAGGTTGTAAGGCAACAAAATAGGAAAAATGCCAAGGGGGGGGGGGGGGGGTGAATACTTTCGCAAGCCACTGTATCTACTGCATATAATGTCTTTAGTTGAAATACACTGTATCTACCATGACTAAAACATACATAGTAACCTGTACATGTTATTCACAGGCGCCTGTATGTGTCTGTGTGTGTGTCTGTGTGTGTGTCTGTGTGCAGGAGCCTGTGTGTGTGTCTGTGTGCAGGCGCCTGTGTGTGTGTCTGTGTGCAGGCGCCTGTGTGTGTGTCTGTGTGTGTGTCTGTGTGCAGGCGCCTGTGTGTGTGTCTGTGTGTGTGTCTGTGTGTGTGTCTGTGTGCAGGCGCCTGTGTGTGTGTCTGTGTGCAGGTGCCTGTGTGTGTGTCTGTGTGCAGGCGCCTGTGTGTGTGTCTGTGTGCAGGTGCCTGTGTGTGTGTCTGTGTGCAGGCGCCTGTGTGTGTGTCTGTGTGCAGGCGCCTGTGTGTGTGTCTGTGTGCAGGCGCCTGTGTGTGTGTCTGTGTGTGTGTCTGTGTGTGTGTCTGTATGCAGGTGCCTGTGTGTGTGTCTGTGTGCAGGCGCCTGTGTGTGTGTCTGTGTGCAGGCGCCTGTGTGTGTGTCTGTGTGCAGGCGCCTGTGTGTGTGTCTGTGTGCAGGCGCCTGTGTGTGTGTCTGTGTGCAGGCGCCTGTGTGTGTGTCTGTGTGTGTGTCTGTGTGCAGGCGCCTGTGAGTTTGTCCTGACAGGCTACGATGGATGAACCAACCAGAGCCCAGCTCATCAGACATTCATCTATACAGCACCAGTACTATACAGACCAGACCAGACTACAGACCAAAGCAGTCTATAGACCTGACCAGACCAGACCAGTCTACAGACCAGACCAGACCAGTCTACAGACCAGACCAGACCAGACTACAGACCAGACCAGACCAGTCTACAGACCAGACCAGACCAGTTTACAGACCAGACCAGTCTGCAGACCAGACCAGACTATAGACCAGACCAGTCTGCAGACCAGACCAGACTATAGACCAGACCAGACTAGACCAGACCAGACCAGTCTACAGACTAGACCAGACAAGTCTGCAGACCAGACCAGACTATAGACTAGACCAGACCAGACCAGACTAGACCAGACCAGACTATAGACTAGACCAGACCAGACTAGACCAGACCAGACTATAGACTAGACCAGACCGGTCTACAGACTAGACCAGGAGGTCTGTTTTTTAGTCTTATTTCTTGTTTGTTTCACCATTTTTTTTATTTTGCATCTTCAATGTGGTAGGCATGTTGTGTAAATCAAATAATACAAACCCCCCCAAAAAATCCATTTTAATTCCAGGTTGTAAGGCAACAAAATAGGAAAAATGCCAAAGGGGATGAATACTTTCGCAAGCCACTGTACGTTTTTATTTATTCCGAAGGTCACCTGACTGATGTAGATTCGGGGCTTAATGACTAAAATCCCCAACTACCCCTTTAAACGAGATGGTTTGTATCAGAAATAGACCTAAACAAAAAGCCCTGACTTCTCAAGAGGGTTACGTAGATTGAAAGAGACAAATGGGGAATTACTCTGCGCCCAATTTAACTGACAAGCCAGAAAGGAAAGCAGGTTTTCTGGGTCAAATATAACATCCTTGAGAAGCAAAGAAAGCACTTCTGGATTGGTTGATGTGCTCAGTGGAACAATGTTTACAGTCATGGTGATACAAAAAGAAACTGCTTCATAGAAATTCAGACATGGTTTTGGATCTGTGTGCAATGTAATGAATGTAATTCTTAGGAAACCAGGAAAGCCAGTTTTCCGGAAACCCACTTACGCATTTGGATTGAAAAGACCTTTGGTGTTGTGGGTCCAATGATCCTAGGAACTATTTTGGTCCCCTCCATTATGGAGGCTATTTAAAGCATTGACAGAGAGAGACACTATGTGTTCTAACCATAGAAATAGAATCTATATAACGGGCCCCATTCAAGTCAATGATGGCATAATGACTCTATTTCTATGGTTCTGACTTCCCCAGTTCTGTTCTGGCTTTAACCCTTGACATGAAGTTGCACTGTAGAGGTACCTATTGTATTATTAGTCTACTTTGCAGAATTTAATTACACATAAATTACAGAATTGTAATGAAAGTTTCAGTTGTGCTCTGATTCAACATCATAACTGTGTATTTGTTTGTGTTCCGATCTGGCTTTAACCCTTGGCATGAAGATGTGCTGTAGAGGTGCTGCGTACGTACTAACACTCTGATTACTGGCACGCCATACTCTATACACTAAATCCTGTGCATATGACAAACACACGTTGGGAATTGATTTGATAAAGCAGAATTTCATTATCCAGAATAACCGAACTGTACTACGTGAATACAAATTCACTAAACGTTAGGCGTCTGTGTTGGCTGAATCCTGAGAACATCCTTAGTCATGAGGATAAGAAACTAATGGCATCCTATTGATCCTATTGATCCTATTGATCCTATTGATGACTTTGTTTTGTACCACTCCCCTCGTGCCCCTCGTCACCGCAGACGACTTCAATGATGGCAGTCTCAGACTAAAGCATGTAGTGATGATGGCAGTCTCAGACTAAAGCATGTAGTGATGATGTCAGTCTCAGACTAAAGCATGTAGTGATGATGTCAGTCTCAGACTAAAGCATGTAGTGATGATGGCAGTCTCAGACTAAAGCATGTAGTGATGATGTCAGTCTCAGACTAAAGCATGTCGTGATGATGTCAGTCTCAGACTAAAGCATGTAGTGATGATGGCAGTCTCAGACTAAAGCATGTAGTGATGATGTCAGTCTCAGACTAAAGCATGTCGTGATGATGTCAGTCTCAGACTAAAGCATGTAGTGATGATGTCAGTCTCAGACTAAAGCATGTAGTGATGATGGCAGTCTCAGACTAAAGCATGTCGTGATGATGTCAGTCTCAGACTAAAGCATGTCGTGATGATGGCAGTCTCAGACTAAAGCATGTAGTGATGATGTCAGTCTCAGACTAAAGTATGTAGGGAACGACAGAGCAGAGGAAGAACTTCATAGCACCCTATTCCCTATATAGTGCACTACTTTTGACCTGGGCCCATAGAGAATAGGGTGCCATTTGGGACGCGGTTTGGTGTGCCAGGTTAACACAACGTCTGTTCCACGGCTCAGTGTGCTGGCATAACAGCCACTCAGTAGTTACCCATTAAAAAACATTTTGCAGCAGGTAGCTTAGTGGTTAAGAGCGTTGTGCCAGTAACCGAAAGGTCGCTGGTTCTAATCCCAGAGCCGGCTAGGTGAAAAATCTGTCGATGTGCCCTTAAACAAGGCACTTAACCCTAATTGCTCATGTAAGTCGCTCTGGATAAGAGCGTCTGCTAAATGACTAAAATGTAAATGTGTCTGTGTCCAAGCTCATCAGTCCTCCATGTGTTCTGCATTGCTCCTTCATTCCTAGAATCCTGCCCAGCTTCTAACAGATACCCACCATGCCAGACACACACAGCAGAAATAATTGCACACACACACACACACACTCACTGCTCCTGTGCCAGCTTTCAAACGTGTGTGTGTGTATGTGTGTATGTGTGTATCCAAAACCCCACTCAAGCCAACTTCCAATCAGATTTCTTAATATAAACACCCTAACCCATACTGTAGGAAACATTATTAAAGTGACTATTCTCTCAACCAGCTTCACCTGGAATGCTTTTCCAACAGTCTTGAAGGAGTTCCCACATATGCTGAGCACTTGTTGGCTGCTTTTCCGTCACTCTGCCGTCCGACTCATCCCAAACCATCTCAATTGGGTTGAGGTCAGGGGATTGTGGAGGCCAGGTCATCTAATGCAGCACTCCATCACTCTCCTTCTTGGTAAAATAGCCCTTACACATAGGCCTTTGGATGGCATGGTTGATGGGATGGTTGATCATACAATTTACGGACCACATTCTAACTAGAATATAAGACTGATGGAACGTTTAGAACTTGAGTGTAATTAGGTGTGTTCTGTTCCGTTTAGAATGTGAATGTGATTGTGTGTGTTCCGTTTAGAATGTGAATGTGATTGTGTGTGTTCCATTTAGAATGTGAATGTGATTGTGTGTGTTCCGTTTAGAATGTGAATGTGATTGTGTGTGTTCCGTTTAGAATGTGAAAAGAGGTCAATGGAACTCCACCAAAACAATGGAATTGCCATGGAAACATGTGGGGAAAGATCCCGATTCTCCTCATTGCCCCCCAGCAGAATTACCCTACATTTAGCCTGTTGTTTATATGTGTATTTCATGTTATGTTGAGGTAAAAATCTATGGGTGTCAACCCCAACACATGTTCATGTCATCATTACCAATCAACTGCATTACAATTAAAAAACGACTTTGACTACCACCACTGATTTAAGTATGCTAGCAATGCTAACCATCTTATACGAATGGGAGTTAGCATTTAGCAGTTACTTATTCTAAACCTGAAAAGGGACCACTTCTACATGTTATGCAGCGAAAACAGCCAAATATATTTAAATCGGACTTCAGTAACTACATTGTGGGCCTATTAAAATACATAAATCATGACGGATTTGACAAATATCCAAATACAAATATCAGATTTGTTAAATGTGCGCCAATCTAACCTGTTGTGCGTCAATCTAACATTGACTCTGTACCAGTACCCCCTGTATATAGCCTCACTACGGTTATTTTATTTTACTGCTGCTCTTTAATTATTTGTTCTTTTTATTTTTTACTTAACACTTATTTTTCTTAAAACTGGACTGTTGGTTAAGGGTTTGTAAGTAAGCATTTCACTGTAAGGTCTACATCTGTTGTATTCGGCGCATGTGGCAAATAACATTTGATTTCATTTCATTTGATCTGGTCAATGGAATGTCTGCATTCCATTGACTTCTTTACCACATCTATCCACCTCATTATGGGCACAGCCAAACAACGGAAGTGATGGATTTTTACTTCTGCCTTAAACAGCTGGAAGAGAGAGGCTAGTGATGTGTAGCCGAAGTAAGAAGCTAAATATTAGACCATTCATTAGCTAAATATTAGGGCTATAGGTTAAATATTTACCTGTCAAAGTGCCAGAAAGAAAGTTAACAGATGATGAAAATGGCAGTTCCTCCTGGCTACACTCTGTGGTCCCCGGGCACGCAAAGCTCCACTATTGATTAGGCCTACGCTTTTAGACAAGAAAATGATTATATCTGGGCTACGACAACACAGTGCAATGAGGAATGTATTATTGTTATCAAGTGAGTACACAATTATTGTCTATAGGCTGTAAACTGCAGTGATGTAGGCTAATTTGAATAACCGTTCAAACGTCCTGTTTTGTTTTATGCCGAAATAACTTAATAGGCAAAAGCATAGTATTGATTACGCAACCATTTGGATCAGTTTGTTTGGGTCTCGACAGTTTAGAAGGTCCAGAAAGGTACATTAGCAAGCCACTCATATTATGTATTTTGTCAGGATGTACAGTACATTCGGAAAGTATTCAGTCCCCTTCACTTTTTCCACATTTTGTTACGTTACAGCCTTATTCTAAAATGTATTAAATAAAACATTTTCTTCATCAATCTACACACAATACCCCATAAAGACAAAGCGAAAACAGGGATTTTTTATTAATTTTTTATACGTATTTATTTGTTTATTTACATAACTATTCAGACCATTTGCTATGAGACTCAAAATTGAGCTCAGGTGCATCCTGTTTCCATTGATCACCCTTGAGATGTTTCTACAACTTGATTGGAGTCCACCTGTGGTATATTCAATTGATGGACATGATTTGGAAAGGCACACACCTGTCTATATAAGGTCACACAGTTGACAGTGCATGTCAGAGCAAAAACCAAGCCATGAGGTTGAAGGAATCCGTAGAGCTCTGAGACAGGATTGTGTCGAGGCACAGATCTAGGGAAGGGTACCAACGAAATTCTGCAGCATTGAAGGTCCCCAAAAACACAGTGGCCTCTATCATTCTTAAATAGAAGAAGTTTGGAACCACTAAGACTCTTCCTAGAGCTGGCCGCCCGGCCAAACTGAGCAATCGGGGAGAAGGGCCTTGGTCAGGGAGGAGACCAAGAACCCGATGGTCACTCTGACAGAGCTCCAGAGTTCCTCTGTGGAGATGGAGAACCTTCCAGAAGGACAACCATCTCTGCAACACTCCACCAATCAGGCCTTTATGGTAGAGTGGCCAGACGGAAGCCACTCCTCAGTAAAAGGCACATGACAGTCCGCTTGGAGTTTGCCAAAAGGCATCTAAAGACTCTCAGACCATGAGAAACAAGATTCTATGGTCTGATGAAACCAAAATCGAACTCTTTGGCCTGAATGCCAAGCGTCACGTCTGGAGGAAACCTGGCACCTTCCCTATGGTGAAGCATGGTGGTGGCAGCATCATGCTGTAGGGATGTTTTTCAGGTGCAGGGACTGGGAGACTAGTCAGGATCGAGGGAAAGATGAACGGAAACAAGTACAGAGAGATCCTTGATGAAAACCTGCTCCAGAGCGCTCAGGACATCAGACTGGGGCGAAGGTCCACCTTCCAACAGGACAACGACCCTAAGCACACATCCAAGACAACACAGGAGTGGCTTCGGGACAAGTCTCTGAATGTCCTTGAGTGGCCCAGTCTTAGCCCGAACTTGAACCCGATCTAACATCTCTGGAGAGACCTGAAAATAGCTGTGCAGCGAAGCTCCCCATCCAACCTGACAGAGCTTGAGAGGATCTGCAGAGAGGAATGGGAGAAACTACCCAAATACAGATGTGCCAATCTTGTAGCGTCATACACAAGAAGACTCAAGGCTGTAATCGCTGCCAATGATGCTTCAACAAAGTCCTGAGTAAAGGGAATGAATACTTCCGGAGACATTTGAAACCCCACCTCTTTAAGGAACACCTGGGATAGGATAAAGTAATCCTTCTACCCCCCCCCCCCACCCCAAAAAAAAATTATAATAATTGTAAAGTGGTTTCCCACTGGCTATAGAGTGAATGCACCAATTTGTAGTCGCTCTGGATAAGAGCGTCTGCTAAATGACGTAAATGTGCCCTTGAGCAAGGCACTCAACCCTAATTGCTCCTGAAAGTCGCTCTGGATAAGAGCGTCTGCTAAATGACTAAAATATAAATGTAAAAATGTACTTATTTAAATGTGATATTTCAGTTTTTTTATTTTAATACAACAGTCCATTGGTACAACAGGACAACAGTCCATTGGTACAACAGTCCATTGGTACAACAGGACAACAGTCCATTGGTACAACAGGACAACAGTCCATTGTTACAACAGTCCATTGGTACAACAGTCCATTGGTACAACAGGACAACGGTCCATTGGTACAACAGTCCATTGGTACAACAGGACAACAGTCCATTGTTACAACAGTCCATTGGTACAACAGTCCATTGGTACAACAGGACAACGGTCCATTGGTACAGCAGTCCATTGTTACAACAGTCTATTGTTACAACAGTCCATTGGTACAACAGTCCATTGGTACAACAGGACAACAGTCCATTGTTACAACAGTCCATTGGTACAACAGTCCATTGGTACAACAGGACAACTGTCCATTGGTACAGCAGTCCAATGTTACAACAGTCTATTGGTACAACAGGACAACAGTCCATTGTTACAACAGTCCATTGGTACAACAGGACAACGGTCCATTGGTACAGCAGTCCATTGTTACAACAGTCTATTGGTACAACAGGACAACAGTCAATTGGTACAACAGTCCATTGGTACAACAGGACAACAGTCCATTGGTAAAACAGTCCATTGGTACAACAGGACAACAGTCCATTGTTACAACAGTCCATTGTTACAACAGTCCATTGGTACAACAGGACAACGGTCCATTGGTACAGCAGTCCATTGTTACAACAGTCTATTGTTACAACAGTCCATTGGTACAACAGTCCATTGGTACAACAGGACAACAGTCCATTGTTACAACAGTCCATTGGTACAACAGTCCATTGGTACAACAGGACAACGGTCCATTGGTACAGCAGTCCATTGTTACAACAGTCTATTGTTACAACAGTCCATTGGTACAACAGTCCATTGGTACAACAGGACAACAGTCCATAGTTACAACAGTCCATTGGTACAACAGTCCATTGTTACAACAGTCTATTGTTACAACAGTCCATTGGTACAACAGTCCATTGGTACAACAGGACAACAGTCCATTGTTACAACAGTCCATTGGTACAACAGTCCATTGGTACAACAGGACAACGGTCCATTGGTACAGCAGTCCATTGTTACAACAGTCTATTGTTACAACAGTCCATTGGTACAACAGTCCATTGGTACAACAGGACAACAGTCCATTGTTACAACAGTCCATTGGTACAACAGTCCATTGGTACAACAGGACAACGGTCCATTGGTACAGCAGTCCATTGTTACAACAGTCTATTGTTACAACAGTCCATTGGTACAACAGTCCATTGGTACAACAGGACAACGGTCCATTGGTACAGCAGTCCATTGGTACAACAGTCTATTGTTACAACAGTCCATTGGTACAACAGGACAACAGTCCATTGGTACAACAGTCCATTGGTACATCAGTCCATTGGTACAACAGTCCATTGGTACAGCAGTCCATTGGTACAACAGTCCATTGGTACAACAGTCCATTGGTACAACAGGACAACAGTCCATTGTTACAACAGTCCATTGGTACAACAGTCCATTGGTACAACAGGACAACGGTCCATTGTTACAGCAGTGCATTGTTACAACAGTCTATTGTTACAACAGTCCATTGGTACAACAGTCCATTGGTACAACAGGACAACAGTCCATTGTTACAACAGTCCATTGTTACAACAGTCCATTGGTACAACAGTCCATTGGTACAACAGGACAACGGTCCATTGGTACAGCAGTCCATTGTTACAACAGTTTATTGTTACAACAGTCCATTGGTACAACAGTCCATTGGTACAACAGGACAACAGTCCATTGTTACAACAGTCCATTGGTACAACAGTCCATTGGTACAACAGGACAACGGTCCATTGGTACAGCAGTCCATTGGTACAACAGTCTATTGTTACAACAGTCCATTGGTACAACAGTCCATTGGTACATCAGGACAACGGTCCATTGGTACAAGAGTCCATTGTTACAACAGTCTATTGTTACAACAGTCCATTGGTACAACAGGACAACGGTCCATTGGTACAGCAGTCCATTGGTACAACAGTCTATTGTTACAACAGTCCATTGGTACAACAGGACAACAGTCAATTGGCACAACAGTCCATTGGTACATCAGTCCATTGGTACAGCAGTCCATTGGTACAACAGTCCATTGGTACAACAGGCCATTGGTACAACAGTCCATTGGTACAACAGGACAACAGTCCATTGGTACAACAGTCCATTGGTCCAACAGGACAACAGTCCATTGTTACAACAGTCCATTGTTGCAACAGTCCAATGGTACAACAGTCAATTGTTAAAACAGGACAACAGTCCATTGGTACAACAGTCCATTGTTACAACAGTCCATTGTTACAACAGTCCATTGGTACAACAGTCCATTGGTACAACAGGACAACAGTCCATTGTTACAACAGTCCATTGGTACAACAGTCCATTGGTACAACAGGACAACGGTCCATTGGTACAGCAGTCCATTGTTACAACAGTCTATTGTTACAACAGTCCATTGGTACAACAGGACAACGGTCCATTGGTACAGCAGTCCATTGGTACAACAGTCTATTGTTACAACAGTCCATTGGTACAACAGGATAACAGTCAATTGGCACAACAGTCCATTGGTACATCAGTCCATTGGTACAGCAGTCCATTGGTACAACAGTCCATTGGTTCAACAGTCCATTGGTACAACAGTCCATTGGTACAACAGGACAACAGTCCATTGGTACAACAGTCCATTGGTACAACAGTCCATTGGTACAACAGTCCATTGGTACAACAGTCCATTGGTACAACAGGACAAAAGTCCATTCTTACAACAGTCCATTGGTACAACAGTCCATTGTTACAACAGTCCATTGGTACAACAGTCCATTGGTACAACAGGACAACAGTCCATTGGTACAACAGTCCATTGTTACAACAGTCCATTGGTACAACAGGACAACAGTCCATTGGTACAACAGGACAACAGTCCATTGGTACAACAGTCCATTGTTACAACAGTCCATTGGTACAACAGGACAACAGTCCATTGGTACAACAGGACAACAGTCCATTGGTACAACAGTCCATTGGTACAACAGGACAACAGTCCATTGGTACAACAGTCCATTGTTACAACAGTCCATTGGTACAACAGGACAACAGTCCATTGGTACAACAGGACAACAGTCCATTGGTACAACAGTCCATTGGTCCAACAGGACAACAGTCCATTGTTACAACAGTCCATTGTTACAACAGTCCAATGGTACAACAGTCAATTGTTAAAACAGGACAACAGTCCATTGGTACAACAGTCCATTGTTACAACAGTCCATTGTTACAACAGTCCATTGTTACAACAGTCCAATGGTACAACAGTCAATTGTTAAAACAGGACAACAGTCCGTTGGTACACCAGTCCATTGGTACAACAGTCCATTGGTACAACAGGACAACAGTCCATTGGTACAACAGTCCATTGTTACAACAGTCCATTGGTACAACAGTCCATTGGTACAACAGTCCATTGGTACAACAGGACAACAGTCCATTGGTACAACAGTCCATTGGTCAAACAGGACAACAGTCCATTGGTACAACATTCCATTGGTACAACAGTCCATTGGTACAACAGTCCATTGTTACAACAGTCCATTGGTACAACAGGACAACAGACCATTGTTACAACAGTCCATTGGTACAACAGTCCATTGGTACAACAGGACAACAGTCCATTGTTACAACAGGCCATTGATACAACAGTACATTGGTACAACAGTCCATTGTTACAACAGTCCATTGTTACAACAGTCCATTGGTACAACAGTCCATTGGTACAAGAGTCCATTGGTACAACAGGACAACAGTCCATTGTTACAACAGTCCATTGGTACAACAGTCCATTGTTACAACAGTCCATTGTTACAAAAGGACAACAGTCCATTGGTACAACAGTCCATTGGTACAACAGTCCATTGGTACAACAGGACAACAGTCCATTGGTACAACAGGACAACAGTCCATTGGTACAACAGTCCATTGGTCCAACAGGACAACAGTCCATTGTTACAACAGTCCAATGGTAAAACATTCAATTGTTAAAACAGGACAACAGTCCATTGGTACAACAGTCCATTGGTACAACAGTCCATTGGTACAACAGGACAACAGTCCATTGGTACAACAGTCCATTGTTACAACAGTCCATTGGTACAACAGTCCATTGGTACAACAGTCCATTGGTCCAACAGGACAACAGTCCATTGGTACAACATTCCATTGGTACAACAGTCCACTGGTACAACAGTCCATTGTTACAACAGTCCATTGGTACAACAGGACAACAGTCCATTGTTACAACAGTCCATTGGTACAACAGTCCATTGGTACAACAGGACAACAGTCCATTGTTACAACAGGCCATTGGTACAACATTCCATTGGTACAACAGTCCATTGTTACAACAGTCCATTGGTTCAACAGTCCATTAGTACAACAGGACAACATTCCATTGGTACAACAGTCCATTGGTACAACAGTCCATTGTTACAACAGTCCATTGTTACAACAGTCCATTGTTACAACAGTCCGTTAGTACAACAGTCCATTGTTACAACAGTCCATTGGTACAACAGTCCATTGGTACAACAGCACAACAGTCCATTGGCACAACAGTCCATAGGCATAACAGTCCATTGGCATAACAGTCCATTGGCATAACAGTCCATTGGTACAACAGTCCATTGGTACAACAGGACAACAGTCCATTGGTACAACAGTCCTTTGGTACAACAGCACAACAGTCCATTGGCACAACAGTCCATAGGCATAACAGTCCATTGGCATAACAGTCCATTGGCATAACAGTCCATTGGCATAACAGTCCATTGGTACAACAGTCCATTGGTACAACAGGACAACAGTCCATTGGTACAACAGTCCATTGGTACAACAGGACAACAGTCCATTGGTACAACAGTCCATTGTTACAACAGTCCATTGGTACAACAGGACAACAGTCCATTGGTACAACAGGACAACAGTCCATTGGTACAACAGTCCATTGTTACAACAGTCCATTGGTACAACAGGACAACAGTCCATTGGTACAACAGGACAACAGTCCATTGGTACAACAGTCCATTGGTACAACAGGACAACAGTCCATTGGTACAACAGTCCATTGTTACAACAGTCCATTGGTACAACAGGACAACAGTCCATTGGTACAACAGGACAACAGTCCATTGGTACAACAGTCCATTGGTCCAACAGGACAACAGTCCATTGTTACAACAGTCCATTGTTACAACAGTCCAATGGTACAACAGTCAATTGTTAAAACAGGACAACAGTCCATTGGTACAACAGTCCATTGTTACAACAGTCCATTGTTACAACAGTCCATTGTTACAACAGTCCAATGGTACAACAGTCAATTGTTAAAACAGGACAACAGTCCGTTGGTACACCAGTCCATTGGTACAACAGTCCATTGGTACAACAGGACAACAGTCCATTGGTACAACAGTCCATTGTTACAACAGTCCATTGGTACAACAGTCCATTGGTACAACAGTCCATTGGTACAACAGGACAACAGTCCATTGGTACAACAGTCCATTGGTCAAACAGGACAACAGTCCATTGGTACAACATTCCATTGGTACAACAGTCCATTGGTACAACAGTCCATTGTTACAACAGTCCATTGGTACAACAGGACAACAGACCATTGTTACAACAGTCCATTGGTACAACAGTCCATTGGTACAACAGGACAACAGTCCATTGTTACAACAGGCCATTGATACAACAGTACATTGGTACAACAGTCCATTGTTACAACAGTCCATTGTTACAACAGTCCATTGGTACAACAGTCCATTGGTACAAGAGTCCATTGGTACAACAGGACAACAGTCCATTGTTACAACAGTCCATTGGTACAACAGTCCATTGTTACAACAGTCCATTGTTACAAAAGGACAACAGTCCATTGGTACAACAGTCCATTGGTACAACAGTCCATTGGTACAACAGGACAACAGTCCATTGGTACAACAGGACAACAGTCCATTGGTACAACAGTCCATTGGTCCAACAGGACAACAGTCCATTGTTACAACAGTCCAATGGTAAAACATTCAATTGTTAAAACAGGACAACAGTCCATTGGTACAACAGTCCATTGGTACAACAGTCCATTGGTACAACAGGACAACAGTCCATTGGTACAACAGTCCATTGTTACAACAGTCCATTGGTACAACAGTCCATTGGTACAACAGTCCATTGGTCCAACAGGACAACAGTCCATTGGTACAACATTCCATTGGTACAACAGTCCACTGGTACAACAGTCCATTGTTACAACAGTCCATTGGTACAACAGGACAACAGTCCATTGTTACAACAGTCCATTGGTACAACAGTCCATTGGTACAACAGACAACAGTCCATTGTTACAACAGGCCATTGGTACAACATTCCATTGCTACAACAGTCCATTGTTACAACAGTCCATTGGTTCAACAGTCCATTAGTACAACAGGACAACATTCCATTGGTACAACAGTCCATTGGTACAACAGTCCATTGTTACAACAGTCCATTGTTACAACAGTCCATTGTTACAACAGTCCGTTAGTACAACAGTCCATTGTTACAACAGTCCATTGGTACAACAGTCCATTGGTACAACAGCACAACAGTCCATTGGCACAACAGTCCATAGGCATAACAGTCCATTGGCATAACAGTCCATTGTTACAACAGTCCATTGGTACAACAGTCCATTGGCATAACAGTCCATTGGCATAACAGTCCATTGGCATAACAGTCCATTGGTACAACAGTCCATTGGTACAACAGGACAACAGTCCATTGGTACAACAGTCCTTTGGTACAACAGCACAACAGTCCATTGGCACAACAGTCCATAGGCATAACAGTCCATTGGCATAACAGTCCATTGTTACTTGCAGTCCATTGGTACAACAGTCCATTGGCATAACAGTCCATTGGCATAACAGTCCATTGGCATAACAGTCCATTGGTACAACAGTCCATTGGTACAACGGGACAACAGTCCATTGGCACAACACTCCATTGGCATAACAGTCCATTGGCATAACAGTCCATTGGTACAACAGTCCTTTGGTACAACAGGACAACAGTCCATTGGCATAACAGTCCATTGGCATAACAGTCCATTGGCATAACAGTCTATTGGTACAACAGTCCATTGGTACAACAGGACAACAGTCCATTGTTACAACAGGACAACAGTCCATTGGTACAACAGGACAACAGTCCATTGTTACAACAGTCCATTGGTACAACAGTCCTTTGGTACAACAGGACAACAGTCCATTGGCATAACAGTCCATTGGCATAACAGTCCATTGGCATAACAGTCCATTGGTACAACAGTCCATTGGTACAACAGGACAACAGTCCATTGTTACAACAGTCCATTGGTATAACAGCCCATTGGTACAACAGGACAACGGTCCATTGGTACAGCAGTCCATTGTTACAACAGTCTATTGTTACAACAGTCCATTGGTACAACAGTCCATTGGTACAACAGGACAACAGTCCATTGTTACAACAGTCCATTGGTACAACAGTCCATTGGTACAACAGGACAACGGTCCATTGGTACAGCAGTCCATTGTTACAACAGTCTATTGTTACAACAGTCCATTGGTACAACAGTCCATTGGTACAACAGGACAACGGTCCATTGGTACAGCAGTCCATTGTTACAACAGTCTATTGTTACAACAGTCCATTGGTACAACAGGACAACGGTCCATTGGTACAGCAGTCCATTGGTACAACCGTCTATTGTTACAACAGTCCATTGGTACAACAGGACAACAGTCAATTGGCACAACAGTCCATTGGTACATCAGTCCATTGGTACAGCAGTCCATTGGTACAACAGTCCATTGGTACAACAGTCCATTGGTACAACAGTCCATTGGTACAACAGGACAACAGTCCATTGGTACAACAGTCCATTGGTACAACAGTCCATTGGTACAACAGTCCATTGGTACAACAGGACAACAGTCCATTGTTACAACAGTCCATTGGTACAACAGTCCATTGTTACAACAGTCCATTGGTACAACAGGACAACAGTCCATTGGTACAACAGTCCATTGGTACAACAGGACAACAGTCCATTGGTACAACAGTCCATTGTTACAACAGTCCATTGGTACAACAGGACAACAGTCCATTGGTACAACAGGACAACAGTCCATTGGTACAACAGTCCATTGGTCCAACAGGACAACAGTCCATTGTTACAACAGTCCATTGTTACAACAGTCCAATGGTACAACAATCAATTGTTAAAACAGGACAACAGTCCGTTGGTACAACAGTCCATTGGTACAACAGTCCATTGGTACAACAGGACAACAGTCCATTGGTACAACAGTCCATTGTTACAACAGTCCATTGGTACAACAGTCCATTGGTACAACAGGACAACAGTCCATTGGTACAACAGTCCATTGGTCCAACAGGACAACAGTCCATTGGTACAACATTCCATTGGTACAACAGTTCTTTGGTACAACAGTCCATTGTTACAACAGTCCATTGGTACAACAGGACAACAGTACATTGTTACAACAGTCCATTGGTACAACAGTCCATTGGTACAACAGGACAACAGTCCATTGTTACAACAGGCCATTGGTACAACAGTACATTGGTACAACAGTCCATTGTTACAACAGTCCATTGTTACAACAGTCCATTGGTACAACAGTCCATTGGTACAACAGTCCATTGGTACAACAGGACAACAGTCCATTGTTACAACAGTCCATTGGTACAACAGTCCATTGGTACAACAGTCCATTGGTACAACAGGACAACAGTCCATTGGTACAACAGTCCATTGTTACAACAGTCCATTGGTACAACAGGACAACAGTCCATTGGTACAACAGGACAACAGTCCATTGGTACAACAGTCCATTGGTCCAACAGGACAACAGTCCATTGTTACAACAGTCCATTGTTACAACAGTCCAATGGTACAACAGTCAATTGTTAAAACAGGACAACAGTCCGTTGGTACAACAGTCCATTGGTACAACAGTCCATTGGTACAACAGGACAACAGTCCATTGGTACAACAGTCCATTGTTACAACAGTCCATTGGTACAACAGTCCATTGGTACAACAGGACAACAGTCCATTGGTACAACAGTCCATTTGTCCAACAGGACAACAGTCCATTGGTACAACATTCCATTGGTACAACAGTCCTTTGGTACAACAGTCCATTGTTACAACAGTCCATTGGTACAACAGGACAACAGTACATTGTTACAACAGTCCATTGGTACAACAGTCCATTGGTACAACAGGACAACAGTCCATTGTTACAACAGGCCATTGGTACAACAGTACATTGGTACAACAGTCCATTGTTACAACAGTCCATTGTTACAACAGTCCATTGGTACAACAGTCCATTGGTACAACAGTCCATTGGTACAACAGG
This sequence comes from Coregonus ussuriensis, assembly GCA_031479575.1. NCBI lineage: Eukaryota > Metazoa > Chordata > Actinopteri > Salmoniformes > Salmonidae > Coregonus > Coregonus ussuriensis. The sequence goes on along the minus strand of CM062479.1, from coordinate 2,921,875 downwards.
ACAACAGTCCATTGTTACAACAGTCCATTGGTACAACAGTCCATTGTTACAACAGTCCATTGGTACAACAGGACAACAGTCCATTGGTACAACAGTCCATTGGTACAACAGTCCATTGGTACAACAGGACAACAGTCCATTGGTACAACAGTCCATTGTTACAACAGTCCATTGTTACAACAGTCCATTGATACAACAGTCCATTGGTACAACAGGACAACAGTCCATTGGTACAACAGGACAACAGTCCATTGGTACAACAGTCCATTGGTCCAACAGGACAACAGTCCATTGTTACAACAGTCCATTGTTACAACAGTCCAATGGTACAACAGTCAATTGTTAAAACAGGACAACAGTCCATTGGTACAACAGTCCATTGGTACAACTGTCCATTGGTACAACAGGACAACAGTCCATTGGTACAACAGTCCATTGTTACAACAGTCCATTGGTACAACAGTCCATTGGTACAACAGTCCATTGGTACAACAGGACAACAGTCCATTGGTACAACAGTCCATTGGTCCAACAGGACAACAGTCCATTGGTACAACATTCCATTGGTATAACAGTCCACTGGTACAACAGTCCATTGTTACAACAGTCCATTGGTACAACAGGACAACAGTCCATTGTTACAACAGTCCATTGGTACAACAGTCCATTGGTACAACAGGACAACAGTCCATTGTTACAACAGGCCATTGGTACAACATTCCATTGGTACAACAGTCCATTGTTACAACAGTCCATTGTTACAACAGTCCATTGGTTCAACAGTCCATTGGTACAACAGGACAACAGTCCATTGGTACAACAGTCCATTGGTACAACAGGACAACAGTCCATTGGTACAACAGTCCATTGGTACAACAGTCCATTGGTACAACAGTCCATTGTTACAACAGTCCATTGTTACAAAAGTCCATTGGTACAACAGTCCGTTAGTACAACAGTCCATTGTTACAACAGTCCATTGGTACAACAGTCCATTGGTACAACAGGACAACAGTCCATTGGCACAACAGTCCATTGGCATAACAGTCCATTGGCATAACAGTCCATTGTTACAACAGTCCATTGGTACAACAGTCCATTGGCATAACAGTCCATTGGCATAACAGTCCATTGGCATAACAGTCCATTGGTACAACAGTCCATTGGTACAACAGGACAACAGTCCATTGGCACAACAGTCCATTGGCATAACAGGCCATTGGCATAACAGTCCATTGGTACAACAGTCCTTTGGTACAACAGGACAACAGTCCATTGGCATAACAGTCCATTGGCATAACAGTCCATTGGCATAACAGTCCATTGGTACAACAGTCCATTGGTACAACAGGACAACAGTCCATTGTTACAACAGGACAACAGTCCATTGGTACAACAGGACAACAGTCCATTGTTACAACAGGACAACAGTCCATTGGTACAACAGGACAACAGTCCATTGTTACAACAGTCCATTGGTACAACAGTCCTTTGGTACAACAGGACAACAGTCCATTGGCATAACAGTCCATTGGCATAACAGTCCATTGGCATAAGAGTCCATTGGTACAAAAGTCATTGGCACAACAGCCCTAATCCTTGAGACCAGTCTAGCATGTTCATCTAGAATACAGACCCAGCTACAATAAACACACACACACACACACAGGATGTCAACCTGCTCCGGGCTCCATACAAAACCCTTTGTTATTGCTGTCAGCCTTCCTGTGTTTGTAACCTGAGAGAGAGCCCTGAGGCCCGGCAAAGCCCAGACACACACGGGTGAAACAATAGGTTAGCTTTAGGTGCTGGTACCCAGGGACTGGGAGGGAGTGCACCTATGATTTTGTTATCTGATCAACTTTTTTGTTTCTTTCACTGTGTAAATAGACAGGATATATTCACTGCAGTATTAAAGCCTACCACTGAGTTGATGAATTATGGGTAATATGCCTACTCTTCTAACTGAGGCTATAGGCTACATCTCCTGCCTGTCTTTGTTCTGTTGTGCAAATACGCACCTGGCCTCTCCACGGCTATCCCTCTCAAATCTGGTGGAGGAAAACCCCAAAGCTTGTTGGACACTTATTTTCAACTTATTTTCTTTTGCCTCTTAATCCTATTGGACGAGAGCCGCACCCTTTCTCTTGCTTGCTGAATGTTAAACAGGCTACAGCTTTAAGAACGGGCGGGGAGGTGGAAAAGGAGAGGCCTATATTTTCCTACAGTAGGCCAATCTTAACACTGGGCTACATGCAGTGCATTCAGAAAGTATTCAGACCCCTTATTTACAGCCTTATTCTAAAATGGATTATTTTTTATTTATTTTTTAATTCCCTCATCAATCTACACACAATATCCCATAATGACAAAGCAAAAACAGGTTTTTTAGACACACTAGACATAATACATACATTACACGTTATAAAGGTCATTCACACTGTATGAATCTCGTAGCACCACATACATAATACATATTGCACATTGCAACACATTCTGTCAATGGTGTTACTAACCCAGCTCAGCTTTCCTTATTGTTGTTTAGGTATCTGAGAGAAATGGGAATTAAGGATGCTTCTACCTGTAGTAGGGTGTGTGTCCAGGGGACAGGGGGACGGCCAGGGACGGCCAGATAGTTTGGGGGTCAGGTAGTTAACGGGGATCCCTCTGTTTCCTGGAGGAGACCCTTCTGAGCTGGAAGAGGAGAGGAGGAGGGGAGGGAGGAGAGGGAGGAAGGAAGGAGGGGAGGAGGAGGGAGCAAGGAGGGGGATGGGAGAAGGAGGAGAGGAGAGGGGGAGGGGAGAGGGGAGGAGAGAGGAGGAGGAGAGGAGAGGGGGAGGGGAGAGGGGAGGAGAGAGGAGGAGGAGAGGAGGGGAGAGGAGGGGGAGGGAGTCAGGGGTAGAGGGGGAGAGTGGAGGAGAGGGAGGAGGGATACAGAGTGGAAGAGAAAGGGAGAAATAGGTGGGGAAAGAGGGGAGAGGAGGAAGACAAGTGGGGAGGGAGAGGGAGGAGTGGAGAGTGGGGAGGACAGGGGGTCATTACAGGTCATTACACATCGTTACCTGTCAGAAAAGATTTTCACACACACATTCCACTGTCAGTCTGTGCCAAAGGAGGCCGAAGTGAGAGAGAGAGAGTGGGTACTTATCTGTCCCTGTGTGTCTGTGTTTGAGAGAGAGTGGGTATGCATCTGTCCCTGTGTGTCTGTGTTTGAAAGAGAGTGGGTACTTAGAGACAGAGATCTGAAACAGAGAACTCCCTCTCTCCCTTCATCTGGTCGTCCTCAGAGAGATACAACTCTACACTAGGGCTGGCACAGTTACTGTATAATCTTTTAACCGACAATTATGAAGAAAAAAAAATAACCGGCAAAATTGTATTTATTTATATTTTATTATAATTTTTGGGGAACAGCTGACTAAAGGCAGGCATTGGTGTGGTTGTCACGCCTGGCCTTGAGAGGCCGGTTGTCTTTAGTTGGTTTGGTCAGGGCGTGAGGATCTAGGTTAGAATTTCTATGTTTAGGATCTAGATGTGTATTTCTAGGTTTGGCCGGGTGTGATTCCCAATCAGAGGCAGCTGTCGCTCGTTGTCTCTGATTGGGGATCATACTTAAGTAGCCTATTTTGCTTCCTTAGTTGTGGGATCTTGTTCCGTGTTAGGCTTGTATGTGTACAGCCTGAGGACTTCACGTTACGTTGTTTCTTGTTTTGTTTATGTTTATTGAGTTTAATAAACATGTACGCTTTTCAGGCTGCACCTTGGTCTGACCCGTCTCTCAATGTTCGTGACAGAAGATCCCAACAAGCGAGGACCAAGCAGCGTGGCCAGGAGCAAACGCCTGGTACTCAACGGGAGGCTACGTTGGTAGATGTCCTCTACCGAGGAGGAGGCCGTCCATTACGGTAAGGCAATGAAGGAGGAAGCCCGTGAAGGAGAGGATCAACGGTGACATCAACGAAGCCGGCAGAAGAGTAAGCCCAAGAAGCAGCCCCAAGAAAATGTTTGGGGGGGGCTCATGGGGTGGACGACGAGGCAGCAGGAGGCCGGGAAAGGGCTGACTATAGAGGAGGAGGCCGCTATTTTAGAGGTCCTCCAAGACCTGCGGATCGAGAGAGAAGAGCCCCGACCACTGCACCCGGGGGGGTTCCAGTTGGAGTCCCTACGACCATGGGAACAGGAATGGGAACAGTTTTACACTGAGGAGTCGGAGGATGATGACGACGACGATGAGTTTCTGTTCCCTAACTCGTGGGGGCTCCCGGAGGAGTCCTCACTGGAGGAGGATTGGGCGTGGAGAGTAAAGGACTGGAACAGTTGTACATATCCAATGGCAGTTCCCAGCTCGGTACGCCCCGTGCCTGCTCCTCGCACCAAGCCAGGGGTGCGTGTTCCCAGTCCGGCACGGCTTGTGCCTGCTCCTCGCACCAAGCCGGTGGCACGTGTTCCCAGTCCGGCACGGCCCGTGCCAGCTCCTCGCACCAAGCCAGTGGCGCGTGTTCCCAGTCCGGTACGCCCCGTGCCTGCTCCTCGCACCAAGGCAGTGGTGCGTGTTCCCAGTCCGGTACGGCCCGTTCCAGGACAAGAAAACACGCACCTAAAATGGAGTCAGCAGGTACAGTCGGTCCGTCCAGATCTTGGGAGGAACGTATCCAACGGCAGGCGAGCAGGATCCAGGCGCTCGGCAGCGCAATGGTGTTCGTGGTGAGTACATTGGAGCGATGGGAGAGAGGTGGCGTTTCTACACCTCCTCCAACCACACAACTCAGCCGACCTCCAGCGACGGTCCCCTGCAGGGAGCTCCTAAACGTGTCGGTGCCCAGTCTGGGGCCGGTAACCAATCCTATTACAGGGCTGGAATTTTCCTCTGCATTGGTGCCCAGCCTGGGCACGGCGTTTAGTCCTGCTCCAGAGATGGGGATGGATACAGGTCCGGAAGTTTGCTCCACTCCGGAGCCAGAGCAATCCGCTCCACCGGTGCCTAGTCCAGCTCCGGTCAGCTGCTCCATTCCGGAGTCAGAGCATTCCGCTCCACCGGGGACCAGTCCAGCTCCGGTCAGCGGATGCACTCCGGAGCCAGAGTAATCCGCTCCACCGGTGCCTGATCCAGCTCCGGTCAGCTGCTCCACTCCGGAGCCAGAGCAGTCCAGTTCGGTAAGGCCCATACCTACTCCCCACACCGAACCAGTGATGCGCGTATCCAGTCCGGTACGGCCCGTGCCAGCTCCTCGCACCAAACCAGTGGTGCGTGTCGCCAGCCCGGTACGCTTCATATCTGCTCCCCGCACCAAACCAGTGGTGCGCGTATCTAGTCCGGTACGGCCTGTGCCAGCTCCTCGCACCAAACCAGTGGTGCCTGTCGCCAGTCCGGTACGGCCCGTGCCAGCTTCTCGCACCAAACCAGTGTTGCGTGTATCCAGTCCGGCCCGGCCCGTTCCTGCTCCTCGCACCAGACCAGTGGTGCGTGTCCCCAGTCCGGCCCGGCCTGTTCCACCGGTGCCTGGTCCAGCAACGGTCAGCGGCTCCACTCCGGAGTCAGAGCAGTCCACTCCACCGGGGTCCAGTACAGCTCCGGTCAGCGGCTCCACTCCGGAGCCAGAGCAGTCCGCTCCACCGGGGTCCAGTTCAGCTCCGGTCAGCGGCTCCACTCCAGACCCAGAAGTCAGCCCCTCTCCAGGGTCGGGGCCTCCCACACCAGGGTCCAGACAGGGCTTGGTGCATCGTGGGGGGATTGCCGATCCAGGCCCAGACGTCCGAAGTACGCACCTTTGGGGGAGGGGGGGTACTGTCACGCCCTGGCCTTGAGAGGCCGGTTGTCTTTAGTTGGTTTGGTCAGGGCGTGAGGATCTAGGTTAGAATTTCAATGTTGAGGATCTACATGTGTATTTCTAGGTTTTGGCCGGGTGTGATTCCCAATCAGCGGCAGCTGTCGCTCGTTGTCTCTGATTGGGGATCATACTTAAGTAGCCTGTTTGCCTACCTTAGTTGTGGGATCTTGTTCGGTGTTAGGCTTGTATTTGTATAGCCTGAGGACTTCACGTTACGTTGTTTCTTGTTTTGTTTATGTTTATTGAGTTTAATAAACATGTACGCTTTTCACGCTGCTCCTTGGTCTGACCCGTCTCTCAACGTTCGTGACAGTGTTTGAGTCAGTTTCCGCAGTTAGATGGGCTCTATTGGCTGACCAATAACCGTCATCCAAAATTCCATGACCGTCACAGCCCTACTCTGTACAGAGACAATATAGCCAACTTTCAGATAACATTCTTCCCATCTATCTGGTCAATTCAGGAAGTGATCTGAAATTAAAATCCCACACTGGAAAAACTTCTGACAAAAATAGCTTATCCTTTTCAGTTTATTAACCCTGTCCAGCCCTCACAACCCTGTCCAGCCCTCACAACCCTGTCCAGCCCTCACAACCCTGTCTAACCCTCACAACCCTGTCCAGCCCTCACAACCCTGTTCAGCCCTCACAACCCTGTCTAACCCTCACAACCCTGTCTAACCCTCACAACCCTGTCCAGCCCTCACAACCCTGTCCAGCCCTCACAACCCTGTCCAGCCCTCACAACCCTGTCCAGCCCTCACAACCCTGTCTAACCCTCACAACACTGTCCAGCCCTCACAACCCTGTCCAGCCCTCACAGCCCTGTCCAGCCCTCACAACCCTGTCCAGCCCTCACAACCCTGTCCAGCCCTCACAGCCCTGTCCAGCCCTCACAGCCCTGTCCAGCCCTGTCCAGCCCTCACAGCCCCGTCCAGCCCTCACAGCAACTAGAATACCTGGTTTCCAGGTAGGACACACACACACACAGTACACACACAGTACACACACACAGTACACACACACAGCACACACACAGATGAATGGTTTGAGCAGAGCTCATTGTGGTGTAGGGAGGAGGAGGGGTAGCTTGGTAACACAGTGGGTCTGTTTTCTCTCTGTTGGCAGAAACCGATTATGATGGCTAGTGGATATACTGTGTGTGTATGACAATGTGTGTGTTGTGTGTGAGAGTGTGTGTGTGTGTGTGTGTGTGCTTGAGTGGGAGCAAGCAAATGTCTGTGTGTGTGTGCGCGCGTGCGAGAAAATGTGTGTGTGTGTGTTGTCTAGGGATGGGTGAGTTAGCTGATGCATAAACCATGCAGTGTGTTGCCTAGCCAAGGTCAGCACTAGCGCCAGGAAGAGAAGAGCAGCTGTGTGTGAGAGAGAGAGAGAGAGAGAGAGAGAGAGAGAGAGAGAGAGAGAGAGAGAGAGAGAGAGAGAGAGAGAGAGAGAGAGAGAGAGAGAGAGAGAGAGAGAGAGAGAGAGAGAGAGAGAGAAACAGCTGTGAGGTTACTGCATGACTAACATCCCCCTTCCTGTTCCTGTTAAGATGAGCCCAACACACAACACACCACACACACTCTAATCGAAGAACGCAAACACAAATACTTTCTGTCTCACACACTGAGGAGTCCTGGAAAGCTGCAGTCTGTGCTGTCTCACTGACACATGCTTGCTTAGTCCAAGCATTATACGCATTCACACTATTCCTCAAGCTACATATGTATTTATATATATATATTTACATTACTCTCTGTAATACTGAACGTCTGTGGATGTAGCTTCTTATGAGCGTTACTTTCAGTTTTACATTTTAGATAGCTAGGTGTGACAACCATAGATCACAGTCATTGTAAGTACATTTTTCCTCAATAAAGTAGCTATCAGTGCCAGTAGGAGTGAAAAGAGTGAGTGTTAGTTCACGAAAGGCTTTCATTTTTTATTCTTATTTTAATGTTGGGGGCAGTTTTTTTACTAAACTGCCAGTGTAACGTTTCTGAGTAGCATCATCTTCATCATGTCTTAACATTGAGCTATGTAGTCACCTCATTCTGCCTGGCCCAGTCAGTGAAGATGCCAGTGCAATGCCAAGTTAAATTTTTTGATTTACAGAAGTACAACTAGCAGATTTACAGAAGTACAACTAGCCAGGCCTTTAACAAGGAAATAAAAAAGCATGAGAGCCAAAATGACATCAGCTTTGAACAGAGGGTAGAAGTGAGACGAGGAGGGAGGGGTGGGCGCAGTGTGGAATCAGCGTATTTTCAACGACTGCTTAGCGTGTGAGTGTTTGTGTTTGTGATAGAGAGAGAGAAAGAAAGGAAGAGAGAGAGAGAGAGAGAGAGAGAGAGAGAGAGAGAGAGAGAGAGAGAGAGAGAGAGAGAGAGAGAGAGAGAGAGAGAGAGAGAGAGAGAGAGAGAGAGAGAGAGAGAGAAAGAAAGGAAGAGAGAGAGAGAGAGAGAGAGAGTGTGTGTGTATGTGTTTGTGTATGTAATTAACAGAGTGAATTCTTGCTTGTGTGTTTATACAGTGCATTCGGAAAGTACTCATACCCCTTGACTTTTTCCACATTTTGTTACGTTACAGCCTTATTCTAAATGTATTAAATTAAATTTTTTCCTTATCAATCTACACACAATACCCAATAATGACAAAGCGAAAACTGTTTTTTATAAGTTTTTGCATATATATATATATATATATATATATATATATATATATATATATTTAAAAAAAGAAAAAACGTGTTTACATAAATATTCAGACCCTTTGTTATGAGTCTCGAAATTGAGCTCAGGTGCATCCTGTTTCCATTGATCATCCTTGAGATGTTTCTACAACTTGATTGGAGTCCACCTGTTGTAAACACAATTGATTGGACATGATTTGGAAAGGCACAAACCTCTCTATACAGTGGGGAAAAATAGTATTTAGTCAGCCACCAATTGTGCAAGTTCTCCCACTTAAAAAGATGAGGCCTGTAATTTTCATCATACGTACACGTCAACTATGACAGACAAAATGAGATTTTTTTCTCTCCAGAAAATCACATTGTAGGATTTTTAATGAATTTATTTGCAAATTATGGTGGAAAATAAGTATTTGGTCACCTACAAACAAGCAAGATTTCTGGTTCTCACAGACCTGTAACGTCTTCTTTAAGAGGCTCCTCTGTCCTCCACGCGTTACCTGTATTAATGGCACCTGTTTGAACTTGTTATCAGTATAAAAGACACCTGTCCACAACCTCAAACAGTCACACTCCAAACTCCACTATGGCCAAGACCAAAGAGCTGTCAAAGGACACCAGAAACAAAATTGTAGACCTGCACCAGGCTGGGAAGACTGAATATGCAATAGGTAAGCAGCTTGGTTTGAAGAAATCAACTGTGGGAGCAATTATTAGGAAATGGAAGACCACTGATAATCTCCCTCGATCTGGGGCTCCACGCAAGATCTCACCCCGTGGGGTCAAAATGATCACAAGAACGGTGACCAAAAATCCCAGAACCACACGGGGGGACCTAGTGAATGACCTGCAGAGAGCTGGGACCAAAGTAACAAAGCCTACCATCAGTAACACACTACGCCGCCAGGGACACAAATCCTGCAGTGCCAGACGTGTCCCCCTGCTTAAGCCAGTACATGTCCAGGCCCGTCTGAAGTTTGCTAGAGTGCATTTGGATGATCCAGAAGAGGATTGGGAGAATGTCATATGGTCAGATGAAACCAAAATAGAACTTTTTGGTAAAAACTCAATTCGTCGTGTTTGGAGGACAAAGAATGCTGAGTTGCATCCAAAGAACACCATACCTACTGTGAAGCATGGGGGTGGAAACATCATGCTTTGGGGCTGTTTTTCTGCAAAGGGACCAGGACGACTGATCCGTGTAAAGGAAAGAATGAATGGGGCCATGTATCGTGAGATTTTGAGTGAAAACCTCCTTCCATCAGCAAGGGCATTGAAGATGAAACGTGGCTGGGTCTTTCAGCATGACAATGACCCCAAACACACCGCCCGGGCAACGAAGGAGTGGCTTCATAAGAAGCATTTCAAGGTCCTGGAGTGGCCTAGCCAGTCTCCAGATCTCAACCCCATATAAAATCTTTGGAGGGAGTTGAAAGTCCGTGTTGCCCAGCGACAGCCCCAAAACATCACTGCTCTAGAGGAGATCTGCATGGAGGAATGGGCCAAAATACCAGCAACAGTGTGTGAAAACCTTGTGAAGACTTACAGAAAACGTTTGACCTGTGTCATTGCCAACAAAGGGTATATAACAAAGTATTGAGAAACTTTTGTTATTGACCAAATACTTATTTTCCACCATAATTTGCAAATAAATTCATAAAAAATCCTACATTGTGATTTTCTGGATTATTTTTTCTCATTTCTCAATTACAGGCCTCTCATCTTTTTAAGTGGGAGAACTTGCACAATTGGTGCCTGACTAAATACTTTTTTGACCCACTGTATAAGGTCCCACAGTTGACAGTGTATGTCAGAGCAAAAACCAAGCCATGAAGTCGAAGGAATTGTCCGTAGAGTTCCGAGACAGGATTGTGGCGAGACACAGATCTGGGGAAGGGTACCAGCATTGAAGGTCCCCAAGAACATAGTGGCCTCCATCATTCTTAAATGGAAGAAGTTTGGAACCACCAAGACTCTTCCTAGAGCTGGCCGCTCTGCCAAACTGAGCAATTGGGGGAGAAGGATGGTCACCAGATGGTCACTCTGAAAGAGCTCCAGAGTTCCTCTGTGGAGATGGGAGAACCTTCCAGAAGGACAACCATCTCTGCAGCACTCCACCAATCAGGCCTTTATGGTAGACTGGCCAGATGGAAGCCACTCCTCAGTAAAAGGCACATGACAGCCAGCTTGGAGTTTGCCAAAAGGCACCAAAAGGACTGTCAGACCATGAGAAACAAGATTCTCTGGTCTGATGAAACCAAGATTGAACTCTTTGGCCTAAATGCCAAACATCACGTCTGGAGGAAACCTGGCACCATCCCAACGGTGAAGCATGGTGGTGGCAGCATCATGCTGTGGGAATGTTTTTCAGCGGCAGGGACTGGGAGACTAGTCAAGATCGAGGGAAAGATTAACATAGCACAGAGAGTGCCGAGAGACCCTTGATGAAAACCTGCTCCAGAGCGCTCAGGACCTCAGACTGGGGCGAAGGTTCACCTTCCAACAGGACAACACCCCTAAGCACACAGCCAAGACAACACAGGAGTGGCTTCGGGAAAAGTCTCTGAATGTCCTTGAGTGGCCCAGCCAGAGCCCGGACTTGATCCCGATCGAACATCTCTGGAGAGAACTGAAAATAGCTGTGCAGCAACGCTCCCCATTCAACCTGACAGAGCTTAAGAGGATCTGCAGAGAAGAATGGGAGAAACTCCCCAAATACAGGTGTGCCAAGCTTGTAGCGTCATACCCAAGAATACTCGAGGCTATAATTGCTGCCAAAGGTGCTTCAACAAAGTACTGAGTAAAGGGTTTGAATACTTATGTAAATGTGATATTTCAATTGTTGTTTTTTTATAAATTTGCAAACATTTATAAAAATCTGTTTTTGCTTTGTCATTATGGGGTATTGTGTGTAGATTGATGAGGGAAAAAAACAATTTCATCCATTTTAGAATAAGGCTGTAACAAAACGTGGAAAAGGTCAAGGGGTCTGAATAATTTCCGAATGCACTGTATGGGTGTGCAAGTGCTTGTCTGTATGCATGTGTGTCTCTGAGAGATATTGTGTGTCTGTGAGAGATATTGTGTGTCTGTGAGAGATATTGTGTGTATGTGAGAGATAGTGTGTGTCTGAGAGATATTGTATGTATGTGAGAGATAGTGTGTGTCTGAGAGATATGGTGTGTGTCTGAGAGATATGGTGTGTCTGTGAGCGATATTGTGTGTTTGTGAGAGATAGTGTGTGTCTGTGAGAGATATTGTGTGTTTGTGAGAGATAGTGTGTGTCTGTGAGAGATATGGTGTGTCTGTGAGAGATAGTGTGTCTGTGAGAGATTTTCTGCGTCTGTGAGAGACAGTATGTGAGAGATAGTGTGTGTGTGAGAGATGGTGTGTGTCTGAGAGATATTGTGTGTCTGTGAGATATTGTGTGTCTGTGAGAGATACAGTATGGTGTGTCTGTGAGAGATATTGTGTGTCTGTGAGAGATATGGTGTGTCTGTAAGAGATATGGTGTGTCTGTGAGAGATATGGTGTGTTTGTGAAAGATATTGTGTGTTTGTGAGAGATAGTGTGTGTCTGTGAGAGATATGGTGTGTCTGTGAGAGATATTGTGTGTCTGTCAGCCCTGGGCCCTCTCCCCTGGTTCCAGTGCATGGCCCTCAGCCCTGGGCCCTCTCCCCTGGTTCCAGTGCGTGGCCCTCAGCCCTGGGCCCTCTCCCCTGGTTCCAGTGCGTGGCCCTCAGCCCTGGGCCCTCTCCCCTGGTTCCAGTGCGTGGCCCTCAGCCCTGGGCCCTCTCCCCTGGTTCCAGTGCATGGCCCTCAGCCCTGGGCCCTCTCCCCTGGTTCCAGTGCGTGGCCATCAGCCCTGGACCTTCTCCCCTGGTTCCAGTGTGCTTTCCAGGGGTCCCACCCTAACTAAGGCCCAGACTGACAGGGGAGGAGAGAGGGAGAGGGAGAGGGAGAGGGAGAGGGAGAGGGAGAGGGAGTTGGAGAGGGAGAGGGAGTTGGAGAGGGAGAGGGAGAGGGAGAGGGAGAGGGAGTTGGAGAGGGAGAGGGAGAGGGAGAGGGAGAGGGAGAGGGAGTTGGAGAGGGAGAGGGAGAGGGAGTTGGAGAGGGAGTTGGAGAGGGAGAGGGAGTTGGAGAGGGAGAGGGAGAGGGAGAGGGAGAGGGAGAGGGAGTTGGAGAGGGAGAGGGAGTTGGAGAGGGAGAGGGAGAGGGAGAGGGAGTTGGAGAGGGAGAGGGAGAGGGAGAGGGAGAGGGAGAGGGAGTTGGAGAGGGAGAGGGAGAGGGAGAGGGAGAGGGAGTTGGAGAGGGAGAGGGAGAGGGAGAGGGAGAGGGAGAGGGAGAGGGAGAGGGAGAGGGAGAGGGAGAGGGAGAGGGAGAGGGAGAGGGAGAGGGAGAGGGAGTTGGAGAGGGGCCAGGCTTGACTGCATGGCTCTGATCTAAAACAGCTAGGGAGCCCTGTGCCGTAAACCAACTCTGGGGAGAAACACACACACATATACATACCCAGGTGTGTGTTGGGACACACAGAGACATGCAGAGAAACACACACACACACATTTCACATTACATCTCTCTCTCTCTCTAATGTCTGTCCAGGAAACCACTCCGATATGTTGTTATGATTCTGGTCACCACAATGATAATTGTTGGAGCCCATTTGGGTGTATCTTATATTTGGTATTATCTGGAATTACACAGACAAATGGTGACGGTAAACACATCAGGTGATCAATAAAGACACAGGAGTTTGAACGTAATGGTGTGTGAGCTCACGGTTCTTACCGCAATCAAACTAACGCAAACAAATGCAAGAAAACGCAAGAAATGCCAAACAAGTATTACTACAGTCGACTCTACGGATCAACGTTCATTCAAGGTAACCACTATTGTTATGTTTGAAGGACGTTAAGAAAAAAGTATATTTGCTACCATCCACTTAACCCTGTGACATTGGATACTTAGAATTCTGAGACTTTCAGAAGCAAATTCTCAAAACAATAGTAAAAACAAACACCCCTCCTGAGTTCTCACCTCTATCCCTGTGGCTCATGGGTAAACTGCTATGCTCATGAGGGAACCCTGGGATTCTTGAAGGCTGACGTGACCAGGAGGAATATGGCTGACCAATGGAGTTAGGTTTGACTAGCTCTGATCGCTGTCCAAAAACAGTTGTCACAGTGTAGTTAGCGCTCTATGTAGGGTGTCCAATCAAAAATGCATATTTTGACCAATGGGTAATATGTTAATTGTGTAGACACTCCTCTAAGAAAACCAACGGTCCAAACCTCAAGTCTGTATAATATCCATTCAAAAGGTATTGGAGTTTGAACCCTTGTAGGATGGCCAGAATTAGGGTGACTAAATCAATGGAGGCCAGAGAAACAAAAGTGGTGAACAGTCAGGACGATAGCATTGTGACAGCTGGGCTGGACGCTGTGAGAGAGGTTAAGGCTACCAGAGAGGCTCACCGTTGAACTCCTCATCTTCCTTCTGGAAACAATATAGAGGTGAGATAGATATCGATTTTGAGACACGACATGTGGTATTCATGACATGTAGTATTTTTCATATTTTACCATATGCTTTTTATAACAATGTAAAATTCCTGTTATTTTTCGAAGATTTTTCAGAAAAACAAGTGTTTCTCTTTGAAGTGTCAACGCACCACTGAGCGTACCGCAAACTTTTTATTTTCAAAGCCTTTTATATTTAACTCAGTTTGTGTCATGATAATTTAGCTAGTGTCGCTCAGAGAATGCGGCGCCACTGTGTCAACAGAGCACAAAAGCTTATTATCGGATGTATTAGGTTACGAAATCCTCCTTTTTGGATATAATGTTAATGATATGATAGAGAAAGACCCCACTGAACTATTCAGAACATGAATAATCATATTTGTCTTCGTAGAATGTATTTTATAACATAAGGAAGTGATATTTCATCACGAGCCAGCACCCTACTCTATGTGAAATAGATCATAAGCCATATGAATGTGTATTTCTATAGTTAGGCTACAGATGATTGTTAGTGTATATTTAAAAAAAATAGCATACATACTATTGAAGTGTGTATTGCTACACTACATCCCTGCTACACTACATCCCTGCTACACTACATCCCTGCTACACTAAATCCCTGCTACACTACATCCCTGCTACACTACATCCCTGCTACACTACAGCCTGCTACACTACATCCCTGCTACACTACATCCCTGCTACACTACATCCCTGCTACACTACATCCCTGCTACAATACAGCCCTGCTACACTACATCCCTGCTACACTACATCCCTGCTACACTACATCCCTGCTACACTACAGCCTGCTACACTACAGCCTGCTACACTACATCCCTGCTACACTACATCCCTGCTACACTACAGCCTGCTACACTACATCCCTGCTACACTACCTCCCTGCTACACTACAGCCTGCTACACTACATCCCTGCTACACTACATCCCTGCTACACTACATCCCTGCTACACTACATCCCTGCTACACTACAGCCTGCTACACTACATCCCTGCTACACTATATCCCTGCTACACTACATCCCTGCTACACTACATCCCTGCTACACTACAGCCCTGCTACACTACATCCCTGCTACACTACATCCCTGCTACACTACATCCCTGCTACACTACAGCCTGCTACACTACATCCCTAATACACTACATCCCTGCTACACTACAGCCCTGCTAAACTACATCCCTGCTACACTACATCCCTGCTACACTACATCCCTGCTACACTAAATCCCTGCTACACTACATCCCTGCTACACTACATCCCTGCTACACTACATCCCTGCTACACTACATCCCTGCTACACTACAGCCTGCTACACTACAAGCCTGCTACACTACATCCCTGCTACACTACATCCCTGCTACACTACATCCCTGCTACACTACATCCCTGCTACACTACATCCCTGCTACACTACAGCCTGCTACACTACATCCCTGCTACACTACATCCCTGCTACACTACAGCCTGCTACACTACATCCCTGCTACACTACATCCCTGCTACACTACATCCCTGCTACACTACATCCCTGCTACACTACAGCCTGCTACACTACCTCCCTGCTACACTACATCCCTGCTACACTACATCCCTGCTACACTACAGCCCTGCTACACTACATCCCTGCTACACTACATCCCTGCTACACTACATCCCTGCTACACTACAGCCTGCTACTCTACATCCCTGCTACACTACATCCCTGCTACACTACAGCCTGGTAAACTACATCCCTGCTACACTACAGCCTGCTACACTACAGCCTGCTACACTACATCCCTGCTACACTACATCCCTGCAACACTAAATCCCTGCTACACTACAGCCTGCTACACTACAGCCTGCTACACTACAGCCCTGCAACACTACATCCCTGCTACACTACATCCCTGCTACACTACATCCCTGCTACACTACAGCCTGCTACACTACAGCCTGCTACACTACAGCCCTGCAACACTACATCCCTGCTACACTACATCCCTGCTACACTACAGCCTGCTACAATACATCCCTGCTACACTACAGCCTGCTACACTACAGCCTGCTACACTACATCCCTGCTACACTACAGCCTGCTACACTACAGCCTGCTACACTACATCCCTGCTACACTACAGCCTGCTACTCTACAGCCTGCTACACTACATCCCTGCTACACTACAGCCTGCTACACTACATCCCTGCTACACTACAGCCTGCTACACTACAGCCTGCTACACTACATCCCTGCTACACTACAGCCTGCTACACTACAGCCTGCTACACTAAATCCCTGCTACACAACATCCCTGCTACACTACATCCCTGCTCCACTACATCCCTGCTACACTACAGCCTGCTACACTACATCCCTGCTACACTACATCCCTGCTACACTACAGCCTGCTACACTACATCCCTGCTACACTACAGCCTGCTACACTACAGCCCTGCAACACTACATCCCTGCTACACTACATCCCTGCTACACTACATCCCTGCTACACTACATCCCTGCTACACTACATCCCTGCTACACTAC
Organism: Coregonus ussuriensis; assembly: GCA_031479575.1. NCBI lineage: Eukaryota > Metazoa > Chordata > Actinopteri > Salmoniformes > Salmonidae > Coregonus > Coregonus ussuriensis. The sequence continues at coordinate 2,905,285 of CM062479.1, read as the reverse complement.
AGCCTGCTACACTACAGCCTGCTACACTACAGCCTGCTACACTACAGCCTGTTACACTACATCCCTGCTACACTAAATCCCTGCTACACTACATCCCTGCTACACTACATCCCTGATACACTACATCCCTGCTACACTACAGCCTGCTACACTACATCCCTGCTACACTACAGCCTGCTACACTACATCCCTGATACACTAAATCCCTGCTACACTACAGCCTGCTACACTACATCCCTGCTACACAATATCACTGCTACACTACATCCCTGCTACACTACATCCCTGCTACACTACATCCCTGCTACACTACATCCCTGCTACACTACATCCCTGCTACACTACAGCCTGCTACACTACATCCCTGCTACACTACAGCCTGCTACACTACATCCCTGCAACACTACATCCCTGCTACACTACATCCCTGCTACACTACATCCCTACTACACTACAGCCTGCTACACTACAGCCTGCTACACTACAGCCCTGCAACACTACATCCCTGCTACACTACATCACTGCTACACTAAATCCCTGCTACACTACATCCCTGCTACACTACATCCCTGCTACAATACATCCCTGCTACACTACAGCCTGCTACACTACAGCCTGCTACACTACAGCCCTGCAACACTACATTCCTGCTACACTACATCCCTGCTACACTACATCCCTACTACACTACATCCCTGCTACACTACATCCCTGCTACAGTACATCCCTGCTACACTACAGCCTGCTACACTACAGCCTGCTACACTACAGCCTGTTACACTACATCCCTGCTACACTAAATCCCTGCTACACTACATCCCTGCTACACTACATCCCTGATATACTACATCCCTGCTACACTACAGCCTGCTACACTACATCCCTGCTACACTACAGCCTGCTACACTACATCCCTGATACACTAAATCCCTGCTACACTACAGCCTGCTACACTACATCCCTGCTACACTACATCCTTGCTACACTACATCCCTGCTACACTACAGCCTGCTACACTACATCCCTGCTACACTACAGCCTGCTACACTACAGCCTGCTACACTATATCCCTGCTACACTACATCCCTGCTACACTACATCCTTGCTACACTACATCCCTGCTACACTACAGCCTGCTACACTACATCCCTGCTACACTACAGCCTGCTACACTACAGCCTGCTACACTACATCCCTGCTACACTACATCCCTGCTACACTACATCCCTGCTACACTACATCCCTGCTACACTACATCCCTGCTCCACTACATCCCTGCTACACTACAGCCTGCTACACTACAGCCTGCTACACTACATCCCTGCTACACTACATCCCTGCTACACTACATCCCTGCTACACTACAGCATGCTACACTACAGCCTGCTACACTACAGCCTGTTACACTACATCCCTGCTACACTACATCCCTGCTACACTCCATCCCTGCTACACTACATCCCTGATACACTACATCCCTGCTACACTACAGCCTGCTATACTACATCCCTGCTACACTACAGCCTGCTACACTACATCCCTGATACACTAAATCCCTGCTACACTACAGCCTGCTACACTAAATCCCTGCTACACAACATCCCTGCTACACTACATCCCTGCTACACTACATCCCTGCTACACTACAGCCTGCTACACTACAGCCCTGCAACACTACATCCCTGCTACACTACATCCCTGCTACACTACATCCCTGCTACACTACATCCCTGATATACTACATCCCTGCTACACTACAGCCTGCTACACTACATCCCTGCTACACTACAGCCTGCTACACTACATCCCTGATACACTAAATCCCTGCTACACTACAGCCTGCTACACTACATCCCTGCTACACTACATCCTTGCTACACTACATCCCTGCTACACTACAGCCTGCTACACTACATCCCTGCTACACTACAGCCTGCTACACTACAGCCTGCTACACTACATCCCTGCTACACTACATCCCTGCTACACTACATCCCTGCTACACTACATCCCTGCTACACTACATCCCTGCTCCACTACATCCCTGCTACACTACAGCCTGCTACACTACAGCCTGCTACACTACAGCCCTGCAACACTACATCCCTGCTACACTACATCCCTGCTACACTACATCCCTGCTACACTACATCCCTGCTACACTACAGCCTGCTACACTACAGCCTGCTACACTACAGCCTGTTACACTACATCCCTGCTACACTAAATCCCTGCTACACTACATCCCTTCTACACTACATCCCTGATACACTACATCCCTGATACACTAAATCCCTGCTACACTACAGCCTGCTACACTACATCCCTGCTACACTACATCCTTGCTACACTACATCCCTGCTACACTACAGCCTGCTACACTACATCTCTGCTACACTACAGCCTGCTACACTACAGCCTGCTACACTACATCCCTGCTACACTACATCCCTGCTACACTACATCCCTGCTACACTACATCCCTGCTACACTACATCCCTGCTCCACTACATCCCTGCTACACTACAGCCTGCTACACTACAGCCCTGCAACACTACATCCCTGCTACACTACATCCCTGCTACACTACATCCCTGCTACACTACATCCCTGCTACACTACAGCCTGCTACACTACAGCCTGCTACACTACAGCCTGTTACACTACATCCCTGCTACACTAAATCCCTGCTACACTACATCCCTGCTACACTACATCCCTGATACACTACATCCCTGCTACACTACAGCCTGCTACACTACATCCCTGCTACACTACAGCCTGCTACACTACATCCCTGATACACTAAATCCCTGCTACACTACAGCCTGCTACACTAAATCCCTGCTACACAACATCCCTGCTACACTACATCCCTGCTACACTACATCCCTGCTACACTACATCCCTGCTACACTACATCCCTGCTACACTAAATCCCTGCTACACTACATCCCTGCTACACTACATCCCTGATACACTACATCCCTGCTACACTACATCCCTGCTACACTACAGCCTGCTACACTACATCCCTGATACACTACATCCCTGCTACACTACAGCCTGCTACACTACATCCCTGCTACACAACATCCCTGCTACACTACATCCCTGCTACACTACATCCCTGCTACACTACATCCCTGCTACACTACATCCCTGCTACACTACATCCCTGCTACACTACATCCCTGCTACACTACATCCCTGCTACACTACAGCCTGCTACACTACATCCCTGATACACTACATCCCTGCTACACTACAGCCTGCTACACTACATCCCTGCTACACAACATCCCTGCTACACTACATCCCTGCTACACTACATCCCTGCTACACTACAGCCTGCTACACTACATCCCTGCTACACTAAATCCCTGCTACACTACATCCCTGCTACACTACATCCCTAATACACTACATCCCTGCTACACTACATCCCTGCTACACTACATCCCTGCTACACTACAGCCTGCTACACTACATCCCTGCTACACAACATCCCTGCTACACTACATCCCTGCTACACTACATCCCTGCTACACTACATCCCTGCAACACTACAGCCTGCTACACTACATCCCTGCTACACTACATCCCTGCTACACTACATCCCTGCTACACTACATCCCTGCTACACTACAGCCTGCTACACTACAGCCTGCTACACTACATCCCTGCTACACTACAGCCTGCTACACTACAGCCTGCTACACTACAGCCATGCTACACTGCAGCCTGCTACACTACAGCCTGCTACACTACAGCCTGCTACACTACATCCCTGCAACACTACAGCCTGCTACACTACAGCCTGCTACACTACAGCCCTGCTACACTACATCCCTGTACACTACAGCCTGCTACACTACATCCCTGCTACACTACATCCCTGCTACACTACAGCCTGCTACACTACAGGCCTGCAACACTACAGCCTGCTACACTACAGCCTGCTACACTACAGCCGGCTACACTACAGCCCTGCTACACTACAGCCTGCTACACTACATCCTGCAACACTACAGCCTGCTTCATCCCTAATACCACCCTGCTACACTACAGCCTGCTACACTACAGCCTGCTACACTACAGCCTGCTACCTACAGCCCTGCTACACTACAGCCTGCTACACTACATCCCTGCTACACTACATCCCTGCTACACTACATCCCTTGCTACACTACATCCTGCTCCCCTACATCCCTGCTACACTACAGCTGCTACCACTACAGCCTGTATCATACTTCAACAGCCCTGCAACATCTTCATCCCTGTGACACTTAATCCCTCGCTACACTAAAATCCCTGCTACACTATCAGCCTGCTACACTTAATCATGCTACCACTACATCTTGCTACATACATCCTGCTACATATACAGCCTGCTTACACTACATCCCTGCTACACTACAGCCTGCTACATAAGCTGCTACACTACATCCTGCGACACTACATCCCGGCTACACTACATCCCTGCTACACTAATGGCTACACTACAATCCCTGTCCACTACATCCCTGTTCACTACAGCCTGTACACTAAGCCTGCTACACTAAATCCCTGTACACTACATCCCCCCCTGCTACCACTACAGCTGCTAACTACATCCATGCTACCTACAGCCTGCTACATACATTCCCTGATACACTAAAATCCTGCTACACTACAGCGCTGCTACACTACATCCCTGCTACACAATATCCCTGCTACACTACATCCCTGCTACACTACATCCCTGCTACACTACATCCCTGCTACACTACAGCCTGCTACACTACATCCCTGCTACACTACAGCCTGCTACACTACATCCCTGCTACACTACATCCCTGCTACACTACATCCCTGCTACACTACATCCCTGCTACACTACAGCCTGCTACACTACAGCCTGCTACACTACAGCCCTGCAACACTACATCCCTGCTACACTACATCCCTGCTACACTAAATCCCTGCTACACTACATCCCTGCTACACTACATCCCTGCTACACTACATCCCTGCTACACTACAGCCTGCTACACTACAGCCTGCTACACTACAGCCCTGCAACACTACATTCCTGCTACACTACATCCCTGCTCCACTACATCCCTGCTACATTACATCCCTGCTACACTACATCCCTGCTACACTACATCCCTGCTACACTACATCCCTGCTACACTACAGCCTGCTACACTACAGCCTGCTACACTACAGCCTGTTACACTACATCCCTGCTACACTAAATCCCTGCTACACTACATCCCTGCTACACTACATCCCTGATATACTACATCCCTGCTACACTACAGCCTGCTACACTACATCCCTGCTACACTACAGCCTGCTACACTACATCCCTGATACACTAAATCCCTGCTACACTACAGCCTGCTACACTACATCCCTGCTACACTACAGCCTGCTACACTACATCCCTGATACACTAAATCCCTGCTACACTACAGCCTGCTACACTACATCCCTGCTACACTACATCCCTGCTACACTACAGCCTGCTACACTACAGCCCTGCAACACTACATTCCTGCTACACTACATCCCTGCTACACTACATCCCTGCTACACTACATCCCTGCTACACTACATCCCTGCTACAGTACATCCCTGCTACACTACAGCCTGCTACACTACACTACAGCCTGCTACACTACAGCCTGTTACACTACATCCCTGCTACACTAAATCCCTGCTACACTACATCCCTGCTACACTACATCCCTGATATACTACATCCCTGCTACACTACAGCCTGCTACACTACATCCCTGCTACACTACAGCCTGCTACACTACATCCCTGATACACTAAATCCCTGCTACACTACAGCCTGCTACACTACATCCCTGCTACACTACATCCTTGCTACACTACATCCCTGCTACACTACAGCCTGCTACACTACATCCCTGCTACACTACAGCCTGCTACACTACAGCCTGCTACACTACATCCCTGCTACACTACATCCCTGCTACACTACATCCCTGCTACACTACATCCCTGCTACACTACATCCCTGCTCCACTACATCCCTGCTACACTACAGCCTGCTACACTACAGCCTGCTACACTACAGCCCTGCAACACTACATCCCTGCTACACTACATCCCTGCTACACTTTTTCCCTGCTACAACTACATCCCTTTTTTTTTGCTACACTACATCCCTGCTACACTACATCCCTGCTACACTACAGCATGCTACACTACAGCCTTGCTACACTACAGCCTGTTACACTACATCCCTGCTACACTACATCCCTGCTACACTACATCCCTGCTACACTACATCCCTGAATACACTACATCCCTGCTACACTTACAGCCTGCTACACTACATCCCTGCTACACTACAGCCTGCTACACTACATCCCTGATACACTAAATCCCTGCTACACTACAGCCTGCTACACTAAATCCCTGCTACACAACATCCCTGCTACACTACATCCCTGCTACACTACATCCTGCTACACCTACAGCCTGCTACACTTACAGCCCTGCAACACTACATCCCTGCTACACTACATCCCTGCTACACTACATCCCTGCTACACTACAGCCTGCTACACTACAGCCTGCTACACTACAGCCTGCTACACTAACAGCCTGTTACACTACACTACATCCCTGCTACACTAAATCCCTGCTACACTACATCCCTGCTACACTACAGCCTGCTACACTACATCCCTGCTACACTACAGCCTGCTACACTACATCCCTGATACACTAAATCCCTGCTACACTACAGCCTGCTACACTACATCCCTGCTACACAATATCCCTGCTACACTACATCCCTGCTACACTACATCCCTGCTACACTACATCCCTGCTACACTACAGCCTGCTACACTACATCCCTGCTACACTACAGCCTGCTACACTACATCCCTGCTACACTACATCCCTGCTACACTACATCCCTGCTACACTACATCCCTGCTACATTACATCCCTGCTACACTACATCCCTGCTACACTACATCCCTGCTACACTACATCCCTGCTACACTACAGCCTGCTACACTACAGCCCTGCTACACTACAGCCTGTTACACTACATCCCTGCTACACTAAATCCCTGCTACACTACATCCCTGCTACACACTACATCCCTGATATACTACATCCCTGCTACACTACAGCCTGCTACACTACATCCCTGCTACACTACAGTCTGCTACACTACATCCCTGATACACTAAATCCCTGCTACACTACAGCCTGCTACACTACATCCCTGCTACACTACATCCTTGCTACACTACATCCCTGCTACACTACAGCCTGCTACACTACATCCCTGCTACACTACAGCCTGCTACACTACAGCCTGCTACACTACATCCCTGCTACACTACATCCCTGCTACACTACATCCCTGCTACACTACATCCCTGCTACACTACATCCCTGCTCCACTACATCCCTGCTACACTACAGCCTGCTACACTACAGCCTGCTACACTACAGCCCTGCAACACTACATCCCTGCTACACTACATCCCTGCTACACTACATCCCTGCTACACTACATCCCTGCTACACTACATCCCTGCTACACTACATCCCTGCTACACTACAGCCTGCTACACTACATACAGCCTGCTACACTACAGCCTGTTACACTACATCCCTGCTACACTAAATCCCTGCTACACTACATCCCTGCTACACTACATCCCCTGATACACTACATCCCTGCTACACTACAGCCCTGCTACACTACATCCCTGCTACACTACAGCCTGCTACACTACATCCCTGATACACTAAATCCCTGCTACACTACAGCCTGCTACACTAAATCCCTGCTACACAACATCCCTGCTACACTACATCCCTGCTACACTACATCCCTGCTACACTACATCCCTGCTACACTACATCCCTGCTACACTAAATCCCTGCTTCACTACATCCCTGCTACACTACATCCCTGATACACTACATCCCTGCTACACTACATCCCTGCTACACTACAGCCTGCTACACTACATCCCTGATACACTACATCCCTGCTACACTACAGCCTGCTACACTACATCCCTGCTACACAACATCCCTGCTACACTACATCCCTGCTACACTACATCCCCATCCCTGCTACATTACATCCCTGCTACACTACATCCCTGATATACTACATCCCTGCTACACTACATCCCTGCTACACTACAGCCCTGCTACACTACATCCCTGCTACACAACATCCCTGCTACACTACATCCCTGCTACACTACATCCCTGCTACACTACAGCCCTGCTACACTACATCCCTGCTACACTACATCCCTGCTACACTACATCCCTGCTACACTACATCCCTGCTACACTACATCCCTGCTACACTACATCCCTGCTACACTACAGCCTGCTACACTACATCCCTGCTACACAACATCCCCTGCTACACTACATCCCTGCTACACTACATCCCTGCTACACTACATCCCTGCAACACTACAGCCTGCTACACTACATCCCTGCTACACTACATCCCTGCAACACTACAGCCTGCTACACTACATCCCTGCTACACTACAGCCTGCTACACTACATCCTGCTACACTACATCCCCACTACAGCCCTGCTACACTACAGCCTGCTACACTACAGCCTGCTACACTACATCCCTGCAACACTACAGCCTGCTACACTAAATCCCTGCTACACAACATCCCTGCTACACTACATCCCTGCTCCACTACATCCCTGCTACACTACAGCCTGCTACACTACATCCCTGCTACACTACATCCCTGCTACACTACAGCCTGCTACACTACATCCCTGCTACACTACAGCCTGCTACACTACAGCCCTGCAACACTACATCCCTGCTACACTACATCCCTGCTACACTACATCCCTGCTACACTACATCCCTGCTACACTACAGCCTGCTACACTACAGCCTGCTACACTACAGCCTGCTACACTACAGCCTGTTACACTACATCCCTGCTACACTACATCCCTGATACACTACATCCCTGCTACACTACAGCCTGCTACACTACATCCCTGCTACACTACAGCCTGCTACACTACATCCCGATACACTAAATCCCTGCTACACTACAGCCTGCTACACTACATCCCTGCTACACAATATCCCTGCTACACTACATCCCTGCTACACTACATCCCTGCTACACTACATCCCTGCTACACTACATCCCTGCTACACTACATCCCTGCTACACTACAGCCTGCTACACTACATCCCTGCTACACTACAGCCTGCTACACTACATCCCTGCTACACTACATCCCTGCTACACTACATCCCTGCTACACTACATCCCTGCTACACTACAGCCTGCTACACTACAGCCTGCTACACTACAGCCCTGCAACACTACATCCCTGCTACACTACATCACTGCTACACTAAATCCCTGCTACACTACATCCCTGCTACACTACATCCCTGCTACACTACAGCCCTGCTACACTACATCCCTGCTACACTACATCCCTGCTACACTACAGCCTGCTACTCTACATCCCTGCTACACTACATCCCTGCTACACTACAGCCTGGTAAACTACATCCCTGCTACAGTACAGCCTGCTACACTACAGCCTGCTACACTACATCCCTGCTACACTACAGCCTGCTACACTACATCCCTGATACACTACATCCCTGCTACACTACATCCCTGCTACACTACAGCCTGCTACACTACATCCCTGATACACTACATCCCTGCTACACTACAGCCTGCTACACTACATCCCTGCTACACAACATCCCTGCTACACTACAGCCTGCTACACTACATCCCTGCTACACTACATCCCTGCTACACTACATCCCTGCTACACTACAGCCTGCTACACTACAGCCTGCTACACTACATCCCTGCTACACTACATCCCTGCTACACTACATCCCTGCTACACTACATCCCTGCTACACTACATCCCTGCTACACTACAGCCTGCTACACTACATCCCTGCTACACTACATCCCTGCTACACTACAGCCTGCTACACTACATCCCTGCTACACTACATCCCTGCTACACTACATCCCTGCTACACTACATCCCTGCTACACTACAGCCTGCTACACTACATCCCTGATACACTAAATCCCTGCTACACTACAGCCTGCTACACTACATCCCTGCTACACTACATCCTTGCTACACTACATCCCTGCCACACTACAGCCTGCTACACTACATCCCTGCTACACTACAGCCTGCTACACTACAGCCTGCTACACTACATCCCTGCTACACTACATCACTGCTACACTACATCCCTGCTACACTACATCCCTGCTACACTACATCCCTGCTCCACTACATCCCTGCTACACTACAGCCTGCTACACTACAGCCTGCTACACTACAGCCCTGCAACACTACATCCCTGCTACACTACATCCCTGCTACACTACATCCCTGCTACACTACATCCCTGCTACACTACATCCCTGCTACACTACAGCCTGCTACACTACAGCCTGCTACACTACAGCCTGTTACACTACATCCCTGCTACACTAAATCCCTGCTACACTACATCCCTGCTACACTACATCCCTGCTACACTACAGCCTGCTACACTACATCCCTGATACACTAAATCCCTGCTACACTACAGCCTGCTACACTAAATCCCTGCTACACAACATCCCTGCTACACTACATCCCTGCTACACTACATCCCTGCTACACTACATCCCTGCTACACTACATCCCTGCTACACTAAATCCCTGCTTCACTACATCCCTGCTACACTACATCCCTGATACACTACATCCCTGCTACACTACATCCCTGCTACACTACAGCCTGCTACACTACATCCCTGATACACTACATCCCTGCTACACTACAGCCTGCTACACTACATCCCTGCTACACAACATCCCTGCTACACTACATCCCTGCTACACTACATCCCTGCTACACTACATCCCTGCTACACTACATCCCTGATATACTACATCCCTGCTACACTACATCCCTGCTACACTACAGCCTGCTCTGCTACACTACATCCCTGCTACACAACATCCCTGCTACACTACATCCCTGCTACACTACATCCCTGCTACACTACAGCCTGCTACACTACATCCCTGCTACACTACATCCCTGCTACACTACATCCCTGCTACACTACATCCCTGCTACACTACATCCCTGCTACACTACATCCCTGCTACACTACAGCCTGCTACACTACATCCCTGCTACACAACATCCCTGCTACACTACATCCCTGCTACACTACATCCCTGCTACACTACATCCCTGCAACACTACAGCCTGCTACACTACATCCCTGCTACACTACATCCCTGCAACACTACAGCCTGCTACACTACATCCCTGCTACACTACAGCCTGCTACACTACATCCTGCTACACTACATCCCTGCTACACTACAGCCTGCTACACTACAGCCTGCTACACTACAGCCTGCTACACTACATCCCTGCAACACTACAGCCTGCTACACTACACTACAGCCTGCTACACTACAGCCTGCTACACTACATCCCTGGTACAATACAGCCTGCTACACTACATCCCTGCTACACTACATCCCTGCTACACTACAGCCTGCTACACTACAGCCTGCAACACTACAGCCTGCTACACTACAGCCTGCTACACTACAGCCGGCTACACTACAGCCTGCTACACTACAGCCTGCTACACTACATCCTGCAACACTACAGCCTGCTTCATCCCTAATACCACCCTGCTACACTACAGCCTGCTCAACTACAGCCTGCTACACTACAGCCTGCTACAGCCCTGCTACACTACAGCCTGCTACACTACATCCCTGCTACACTACATCCCTGCTACACTACAGCCTGCTTCACTACAGCCTGCTACACTACAGCCTGCAACACTACAGCCTGCTACACATTTACATTACATTTACATTTTAGTCATTTAGCAGACGCTCTTATCCAGAGCGACTTACAGGAGCAATTAGGGTTAAGTGAAGTGCCTTGCTCAAGGGCACATTAACGTCATTTAGCAGACGCTCTTAGCCAGAGCGACTCGCAAATTGGTGCGTTCACCCTATAGCCAGTGGGATAACCACTTTACAATTTGGGGGGGGGGGGGGGGGGGGTTAGAAGGAACACTTTATCCTATCTACAGCCTGCTACACTACAGCCGGCTACACTACACTTTATCCTATCTACAGCCTGCTACACTACAGCCGGCTACACTACAGCCTGCTACACTACAGCCTGCTACACTACATCCTGCTACACTACAGCCTGCTACATCCCTAATACCACCCTGCTACACTATAGCCTGCTCAACTACAGCCTGCTACACTACAGCCTGCTACAGCCCTGCTACACTACAGCCTGCTACACTACATCCCTGCTACACTACCACCCTGCTACACTACAGCCTGCTTCACTACAGCCTGCTACACTACAGCCTGCTACACTACAGCCTTGCTACAGTACAGCCTGCTACATCCCTAATACCACCCTGCTACACTACAGCCTGCTACATCCCTGCTACACTACCGCCTGCTACATCCCTGCTACACTATAGCCTGCCACACTACAGCCTGCTACAGCCCTGCCACACTACATCCATGCTAAACTACAGCTTGCTACACTACAGCTTGCTACACTACAGCTTGCTACAGCCCTGCTATACTACAGCCTGCTACATCCCTAATACATCCCTGCTACATTACAGCCTGCTACACTACAGCTTGCTACAGCCCTGCTACACTACAGCCTGCTACACTAGAGCCTGCTACACTACAGCCTGAAAGACTACAGCCTGCTACATCCCTGCTACACTACAGATTGCTACACTACAGCTTGCTACAGCCCTGCTATACTACAGCCTGCTATACTACAGCCTGCTACAGCCCTGCTACACTACAGCCTGCTACACTACAGCCTGCTACAGCCCTGCTACACTACAGCCTGCTACACTACAGCCTGCTATACTACAGCCTGCTACAGCCCTGCAACACTACATTCCTGCTACACTACATCCCTGCTACATTACATCCCTGCTACACTACATCCCTGCTACACTACATCCCTGCTACACTACATCCCTGCTACACTACAGCCTGCTACACTACAGCCTGCTACACTACAGCCTGTTACACTACATCCCTGCTACACTAAATCCCTGCTACACTACATCCCTGCTACACTACATCCCTGATATACTACATCCCTGCTACACTACAGCCTGCTACACTACATCCCTGCTACACTACAGCCTGCTACACTACATCCCTGATACACTAAATCCCTGCTACACTACAGCCTGCTACACTACATCCCTGCTACACTACATCCTTGCTACACTACATCCCTGCCACACTACAGCCTGCTACACTACATCCCTGCTACACTACAGCCTGCTACACTACAGCCTGCTACACTACATCCCTGCTACACTACTACATCCCTGCTACACTACATCCCTGCTACACTACATCCCTGCTACACTACATCCCTGCTCCACTACATCCCTGCTACACTACAGCCTGCTACACTACAGCCTGCTACACTACAGCCCTGCAACACTACATCCCTGCTACACTACATCCCTGCTACACTACATCCCTGCTACACTACATCCCTGCTACACTACATCCCTGCTACACTACATCCCTGCTACACTACAGCCTGCTACACTACAGCCTGCTACACTACAGCCTGTTACACTACATCCCTGCTACACTAAATCCCTGCTACACTACATCCCTGCTACACTACATCCCTGATACACTACATCCCTGCTACACTACAGCCTGCTACACTACATCCCTGCTACACTACAGCCTGCTACACTACATCCCTGATACACTAAATCCCTGCTACACTACAGCCTGCTACACTAAATCCCTGCTACACAACATCCCTGCTACACTACACTACATCCCTGCTACACTACATCCCTGCTACACTACATCCCTGCTACACTACATCCCTGCTACACTAAATCCCTGCTTCACTACATCCCTGCTACACTACATCCCTGATACACTACATCCCTGCTACACTACATCCCTGCTACACTACAGCCTGCTACACTACATCCCTGATACACTACATCCCTGCTACACTACAGCCTGCTACACTACATCCCTGCTACACAACATCCCTGCTACACTACATCCCTGCTACACTACATCCCTGCTACACTACATCCCTGCTACACTACATCCCTGATATACTACATCCCTGCTACACTACATCCCTGCTACACTACAGCCTGCTACACTACATCCCTGCTACACAACATCCCTGCTACACTACATCCCTGCTACACTACATCCCTGCTACACTACAGCCTGCTACACTACATCCCTGCTACACTACATCCCTGCTACACTACATCCCTGCTACACTACATCCCTGCTACACTACATCCCTGCTACACTACATCCCTGCTACACTACAGCCTGCTACACTACATCCCTGCTACACAACATCCCTGCTACACTACATCCCTGCTACACTACATCCCTGCTACACTACATCCCTGCAACACTACAGCCTGCTACACTACATCCCTGCTACACTACATCCCTGCAACACTACAGCCTGCTACACTACATCCCTGCTACACTACAGCCTGCTACACTACATCCTGCTACACTACATCCCTGCTACACTACAGCCTGCTACACTACAGCCTGCTACACTACAGCCTGCTACACTACATCCCTGCAACACTACAGCCTGCTACACTACAGCCTGCTACACTACAGCCTGCTACACTACATCCCTGGTACAATACAGCCTGCTACACTACATCCCTGCTACACTACATCCCTGCTACACTACAGCCTGCTACACTACAGCCTGCAACACTACAGCCTGCTACACTACAGCCTGCCCTGCTACACTACAGCCGGCTACACTACAGCCTGCTACACTACAGCCTGCTACACTACATCCTGCAACACTACAGCCTGCTTCATCCCTAATACCACCCTGCTACACTACAGCCTGCTCAACTACAGCCTGCTACACTACAGCCTGCTACAGCCCTGCTACACTACAGCCTGCTACACTACATCCCTGCTACACTACATCCCTGCTACACTACAGCCTGCTTCACTACAGCCTGCTACACTACAGCCTGCAACACTACAGCCTGCTACACATTTACATTACATTTACATTTTAGTCATTTAGCAGACGCTCTTATCCAGAGCGACTTACAGGAGCAATTAGGGTTAAGTGCCTTGCTCAAGGGCACATTAACGTCATTTAGCAGACGCTCTTAGCCAGAGCGACTCGCAAATTGGTGCGTTCACCCTATAGCCAGTGGGATAACCACTTTACAATTTGGGGGGGGGGGGGGGGGGGTTAGATTAGAAGGAACACTTTATCCTATCTACAGCCTGCTACACTACAGCCGGCTACACTACACTTTATCCTATCTACAGCCTGCTACACTACAGCCGGCTACACTACAGCCTGCTACACTACAGCCTGCTACACTACATCCTGCTACACTACAGCCTGCTACATCCCTAATACCACCCTGCTACACTATAGCCTGCTCAACTACAGCCTGCTACACTACAGCCTGCTACAGCCCTGCTACACTACAGCCTGCTACACTACATCCCTGCTACACTACCACCCTGCTACACTACAGCCTGCTTCACTACAGCCTGCTACACTACAGCCTGCTACACTACAGCCTTGCTGCAGTACAGCCTGCTACATCCCTAATACCACCCTGCTACACTACAGCCTGCTACAGCCCTGCTACACTACAACCTGCTACATCCCTGCTACACTACCGCCTGCTACATCCCTGCTACACTATAGCCTGCCACACTACAGCCTGCTACAGCCCTGCCACACTACATCCATGCTAAACTACAGCTTGCTACACTACAGCTTGCTACACTACAGCTTGCTACAGCCCTGCTATACTACAGCCTGCTACATCCCTAATACATCCCTGCTACATTACAGCCTGCTACACTACAGCTTGCTACAGCCCTGCTACACTACAGCCTGCTACACTAGAGCCTGCTACACTACAGCCTGAAAGACTACAGCCTGCTACATCCCTGCTACACTACAGATTGCTACACTACAGCTTGCTACAGCCCTGCTATACTACAGCCTGCTAGACTACAGCCTGCTACAGCCCTGCTACACTACAGCCTGCTACACTACAGCCTGCTACAGCCCTGCTACACTACAGCCTGCTACACTACAGCCTGCTACACTACAGCCTGCTACAGCCCTGCTACACTACAGCCTGCTACACTACAGCCTGCTCAACTACAGCATGCTACACTACAGCCTGCTACAGCCTTGCTAAACTACAGCCTGCTACACTACAGCCTGCTCAACTACAGCCTGCTACACTACAGCCTGCTACACTACATCCCTGCTACACTAAATCCCTGCTACACGACAGCCTGCTAACTACATCCCTGCTACACTACAGCCTGCTACACTACAGCCTGCTACACTACAGCCTGCTACACTACAGCCTGCTACACTACATCCTGCTACACTACAGCCTGCTACATCCCTAATACCACCCTGCTACACTACAGCCTGCTCAACTACAGCCTGCTACACTACAGCCTGCTACAGCCCTGCTACACTACAGCCTGCTACACTACATCCCTGCTACACTACCACCCTGCTACACTACAGCCTGCTTCACTACAGCCTGCTACACTACAGCCTGCTACACTACAGCCTGCTACAGCCTTGCTACAGTACAGCCTGCTACATCCCTAATACCACCCTGCTACACTACAGCCTGCTACAGCCCTGCTACACTACAACCTGCTACATCCCTGCTACACTCCCGCCTGCTACATCCCTGCTACACTATAGCCTGCTACACTACAGCCTGCTACAGCCCTGCCACACTACATCCATGCTAAACTACAGCTTGCTACACTACAGCTTGCTACACTACAGCCTGCTACATCCCTGCTACACTACAGATTGCTACACTACAGCTTGCTACAGCCCTGCTACACTACAGCCTGCTACATCCCTAATACATCCCTGCTACATTACTGCCTGCTACACTACAGCCTGCTCAACTACAGCCTGCTACACTACTGCCTGCTATAGCCCTGCTACACTACAGTTTGCTATAGCCCTGCTACACTACTGCCTGCTATAGCCCTGCTACACTACAGTCTGCTACACTACAGCCTGCTACAGCCCTGCTACACTACAGCCTGCTACACTACAGCCTGCTACACTACAGCCTGCTCAACTACAGCACGCTACACTACAGCCTGCTACAGCCTTGCTACACTACAGCCTGCTACACTACAGCCTGCTCAACTACAGCCTGCTACACTACAGCCTGCTACACTACATCCCTGCTACACTACAGCCTCCTACACTACAGCCATCAATCATTGAAAGAACGCTTCCTTTGAAATCAATGAAAGCTGCTATATTTCCCAACGTTGCGTCACATGATATCCAATGGCAGCGTCGAAGCAGAAAGAACCGCAGAGGTCCATGGCTGACGCACGTCCATTCTATCATGTGAATAGAAATAATGAGAAAAAAAGTAGATTCCGGTTGGTTTCTGGTGTAGCAGGTAGATGGTTTCCGGTGTAGCGGGTAGATGGTTTCTGGTGTAGCAGGTAGATGTTTTCCGGTGTAGCAGGTAGATGGTTTCCAATGTAGCAGGTAGATGGTTTCGGTGTAGCAGGTAGATGGTTTCTGGTGTAGCAGGTAGATGGTTTCTGGTGTAGCAGGTAGATGGTTTCCAGTGTAGCAGGTAGATGGTTTCCGGTGTAGCAGGTAGATGGTTTCTGGTGTAGCAGGTAGATGGTAACTGGTGTAGCAGGTAGATGGTTTCCGGTATAGCAGGTCGATGGTTTCTGGTGTAGCAGGTAGATGGTTTCCGGTGTAGCAGGTAGATGGTTTCCGGTGTAGCAGGTAGATGGTTTCCGGTGTAGCAGGTAGATGGTTTCCGGTGTAGCAGGTAGATGGTTTCCGGTGTAGCAGGTAGATGGTTTCCGGTGTAGCAGGTAGATGGTTTCTGGTGTAGCAGGTAGATGGTTTCCAGTGTAGCAGGTAGATGGTTTCCGGTGTAGCAGGTAGATGGTTTCCGGTGTAGCAGGTAGATGGTTTCCGGTGTAGCAGGTAGATGGTTTCCGGTGTAGCAGGTAGATGGTTTCCGGTGTAGCAGGTAGATGGTTTCCAGTGTAGCAGGTAGAACGTTTTGAGCACAGTTGCATGCACACAATAATACGATTATTGTGGATAGTCAGGTTAATATAATAGTTTGATTAAAACGCTGACATGCTTTGCAAGAAGAACGGTTTCCCTAATAATCCAGTTTACATGACACATCTGAAATCAGGCTATTGACGGGACGTTTGATAAATGCAGAAAATCGGCAATCAAAATAAAAATTATATCACAGTGACCATGTAATTTTTTCGAAGACTATTTGAGTTCGGACATATAAAGTTTTAATGTGAAAACTATTTATGAGATGCATACTTTCAGTTTTCACAAACTCACTTCACTCGTGCAGAAGAAGGAAGCTTGCGCTTAGCCGGTGCTGATCTGCTGGCAACAGATCAAATACATCGCTGGAATGCCGATTAAACTGTTTAATCATTTTTAACATTGCTCAGAAAACCAGGTGTTTTAATCAGCGCATGCTTACTTCCATTGTGACCTTACGCTGATTAAGATAAACAAGGTGAGGTCTTTACATGACTAATGCATAATCTGCCTACTGCCATAATCAGTTTAATATTGAATTATTAGCCTGCATGTAAACGTACTCACAGAAAGCATACTGATGGCAACACGGGTAGTGTAGCAAACTTGTTACTATGACGATTCATTATTTGCTAATAGCTCTATAAACTCCCCAAACCACCGAACACACACACGCACGCACACACACAGAGCCATGAGTGTGAATAAAACACCAAATAAGGAAGGCTTCATTTTCCCAGGGGGCCGTGCAGGCTTTGCCAATAAGAGTAATCTGTAATCTGTCATGCTGTCAGTGCTCAGGTAAAGACTTCAGCGTGGTAAATCCAAAGTAGATAGATTCCAGAGACAATAAGACAGAGGGGGTATAGGGTACAGGAGATGAGGAGAGGAGTCAACGATAAGACAGAGGGGGTATAGGGTACAGGAGATGAGGAGAGGAGTCAACGATAATAAGACAGAGGGGGTATAGGGTACAGGAGATGAGGAGAGGTGTCAACAATAAGACAGAGGGGGTACAGGGTACAGGAGGAGAGGAGTCAACAATAAGACAGAGGGGGTATAGGGTACAGGAGGAGAGGTGTCAACAATAAGACAGAGGGGGTATAGGGTACAGGAGGAGAGGAGTCAACAATAAGACAGAGGGGGTATAGGGTACAGGAGATGAGGAGAGGAGTCAACAATAAGACACTACAGAGATGAGGAGAGGAGTCAACAATAAGACAGAGGGGGTATAGGGTACAGGAGGAGAGGAGTCAACAATAAGACAGAGGGGGTATAGGGTATAGGAGATGAGGAGAGGAGTCAACGATAAAATGGCAATCGGAGGAAGGCTCCAGCAGATTAAAATGATCACAACAGCACTGTAGCGCGCTAGTACTAAGCCAAGGTTGAAAAACTATGGTAACCTACTTCACAGAGGAACAGGTCGAAAAGCAAATGAAGAACAGACGAGGTACTAAATCATTTGAGCAGGCAGGAATGATTTTCCACTTTCCTTTTGAGCCAGAGGCAAGCCTGCCGGTGGTGCAGGAGAAGTCAGAGCTGCCTGGAGCAGCCGAGCAGGATCAAATCAAATCAAATTTATTGGCCAAATGCGCCGAATACAACAGGTGCAGACAGTGAAATGCTTACTTACAGCCCTTAACCAACAGTGCATTTATTTTTAACAAAAAAAGTTGAATAAAACAACAAAAAAGTGTTGAGAAAAAAAGAGCAGAAGTAAAATAAAATAACAGTAGGGAGGCTATATATACAGGGGGGTACCGGTGCAGAGTCAATGTGCGGGGGCACCGGCTAGTTGAGGTAGTTGAAGTAATATGTACATGTGGGTAGAGATAAAGTGACTATGCATAAATAATTAACAGAGTAGCAGCAGCCAGCGTAAAAATATGGGGTGGGGGGGGCAGTGCAAATAGTCTGGGTAGCCATGATTAGCTGTTCAGGAGTCTTATGGCTTGGGGGTAGAAGCTGTTGAGAAGTCTTTTGGACCTAGACTTGGCACTCCGGTACCGCTTGCCGTGCGGTAGCAGAGAGAACAGTCTATGACTAGGGTGGCTGGAGTCTTTGACAATTTTGAGGGCCTTCCTCTGACACCGCCTGGTATAGAGGTCCTGGATGGCAGGAAGCTTGGCCCCAGTGATGTACTGGGCCGTACACACTACCCTCTGTAGTGCCTTGCGGTCGGAGGCCAAGCAGTTGCCATACCAGGTGGTGATGCAACCAGTCAGGATGCTCTCGATGGTGCAGCTGCAGAATTTTTTGAGGATCTGAGGACCCATGCCAAATCTTTTCAGTCTCCTGAGGGGGAATAGGCTTTGTCGTGCCCTCTTCATAACTGTCTTAGTGTGTTTGGACCATGATAGTGGTGATGTGGACACCAAGGAACTTGAAGCTCTCAACCTGTTCCACTACAGTCGATGAGAATGGGGGCGTGCTCAGTCCTCTTTTTTTTCCTGTAGTCCACAATCATCTCCTTTGTCTTGATCACGTTGAGGGAGGGGTTGTTATCCTGGCACCACACGGCCAGGTCTCTGACCTCCTCCCTATAGGCTGTCTCATCGTTGTCGGTGATCAGGCCTACCACTGTTGTGTCGTCGGCAAACTTAATGAAGGTGTTGGAGTCGTGCTTGGCCATGCAGTCATGGGTGAACAGGGAGTACAGGAGGGGACTGAGCACGCACCCCTGAGGGGCCCCCATGTGTGGGGAATCTGATTGGTTGTTTACATCACACCTCCTCATGATTGGTGGATTGTAGCTCACCACTGCCAACAATTGGTCTGCATGGCTAGTGGCTAACGTTAACCAGCTCAAGCAAGCTAACACAGAGTAAATTCTCCATATTTATTTATTTTATTTCACCTTTATTTAACCAGGTAAGCCAGTTGAGAACAAGTTTTCATTTACAACTGCGACCTATGACATATGACGTTGAGAAATAGTACATTGTTGGTATTTTAGAAGATATCTGGAAATAAGTAAATAAATATGTAAAAAACTCAAAACATGACTGCGTCTGTAGTTTTAGGTAACCAGATTGTGACTACAACTAAGTT
>CM062479.1:2830795-2883466 GCA_031479575.1 Coregonus ussuriensis | reverse complement strand
ACAGACACAACACACGCAGGTCCCTAATGCCCTGAAAGACCCATGGAGAATGGGTTAGGGGACGAAACGCCGCCCAGCACTTCACAGATACTCTGCTCATGTGAAAGAGAGGGGGATTACGGAGAGAGAAGGAGGGAGAGAGAGAGAGGGGAATTGAATAAGACAGGAGACAGAGGGAGGGACAAGGGGCAGGGAGAGTGACAGGACAATAAAAGAGAAAGTGAGACGGAAGGAGAGTGAGAGACACAGGAAGGAGAGCGAGAGACACAGGAAGGAGAGCGAGAGACACAGGAAGGAGAGCGAGAGACACAGGAAGGAGAGCAGGAGAGACACAGGAAGGAGAGCGAGAGACAGGAAGGGTGAGAGGAAGGAGAGCGAGAGACACAGGAAGGAGAGCGAGAGACACAGGAAGGAGAGCGAGAGACACAGGAAGGAGAGCGAGAGACACAGGAAGGAGAGCGAGAGACACAGGAAGGAGAGAGAGAGACACAGGAAGGAGAGCGAGAGACACAGGAAGGAGAGCGAGAGACACAGGAAGGAGAGCGAGAGACACAGGAAGGAGAGAGAGAGGAAGAGAGTGTTCCAGAATGAGGATGTGACATAGCAAACAGAGTGTTCTCAGGCAGAAAGCACAGCACACAGCGACAGGCTTTATAAATGGATAACCAGTCCCGTCATAGTGGAGCAGTATTGATTCCGTCCCTCTCCTTGCCCCAACCTGGGCTTGAACCAGGGACCCTGGTCCACACATCTAACAGTCACCCTCGAAGAATCGTTACCCGTCGCTCCACAAAAGCCACGGCCCTTGCAGAGCACGGGAAACAACTACTTGAAGGTATCGGAGTGAGTGACGTCACCGATTGAGACGCTACTAGCATGCACCGCTAACTAGCTAGTCATTTCATACCGGTTACAACAGCGCACATTATACAAGATGTACAGCAGTTTATAATTGACACTGTCCGTGTCCCAAATGGTATCCTATTCCCTTTATAGTACACTACTTTTGACCAGAGCAAATGGGAAATAGGGTGCCAATTGGGGACGCACATATTGAATAGCCTATAGAAGCAGGGATAACCTCTTTTCATTTTCATGTCATGTTGTGAATGCTGTATTACTTAAGGGCTGGCGTGGTGTTCAGAGAGCCTGCATCCAAAATGACACCCTATTCCCTATATAGTGCACTACTTTGGACCAGAGCCCTATGGCACCCTATTCCCTATATAGTGCACTACTTTGGACCAGAGCCCTATGACACCCTATTCCCTATATAGTGCACTACTTTGGACCAGAGCCCTATGACACCCTATTCCCTATATAGTGCACTACTTTGGACCAGAGCCCTATGACACCCTATTCCCTATATAGTGCACTACTTTGGACCAGAGCCCTATGACACCCTATTCCCTATATAGTGCACTACTTTGGACCAGAGCCCTATGACACCCTATTCCCTATATAGTGCACTACTTCGGACCAGAGCCCTATGACACCCTATTCCCTATATAGTGCACTACTTTGGACCAGAGCCCTATGACACCCTATTCCCTATATAGTGCACTACTTTGGACCAGAGCCCTATGACACCCTATTCCCTATATAGTGCACTACTTTGGACCAGAGCCCTATGACACCCTATTCCCTATATAGTGCACTACTTTGGACCAGAGCCCTATGACACCCTATTCCCTATATAGTGCACTACTTTAGACCAGAGCCCTATGACACCCTATTCCCTATATAGTGCACTACTTTGGACCAGAGCCCTATGACACCCTATTCCCTATATAGTGCACTACTTTAGACCAGAGCCCTATGACACCCTATTCCCTATATAGTGCACTACTTTAGACCAGAGCCCTATGACACCCTATTCCCTATATAGTGCACTACTTTAGACCAGAGCCCTATGACACCCTATTCCCTATATAGTGCACTACTTTAGACCAGAGCCCTATGACACCCTATTCCCTATATAGTGCACTACTTTGGACCAGACCCACTATAAAGGGTATAGGGTGCCATTTGGGACGCAGTTCTTGCATGTTTCTCAGAATGCTCACTACCGCGATGCTCCGAGCACGCAAATTGGAACATGTGAGGGTCGGAGTATGAGTCCAAATCAAAGTATGCCGAAACGGAGCACGGAGGTCGTTCTCTGATGTGTACTCTGCTTGTACATATTTTGAAGCATGCATCGATGCAAGCTTTAAACGGAAAGTATGCACAGAAAAATGACACAGCCACGTAAAAAAATGACGCAACATTTCTTGAAATGCACGGCGGCCATCATTTTAGCTGAAGCGAGAGAAAATACACTGAATTTCGTTATTAAATGTTACCTTTTCACATCTCATACGTTGCATAACTACAATATTTTATCTTGATACGTTAACAAAAAACATGTTGTGTTCATTTTGGCATGTTTACCTACCTACAATAACCACGCAATTTTGCAAGCCCATAGTAAGTCAATAGGGCTAACTGGCTAGCTACTACTGTTAGCTAGCTAGCTAGCCACGGATACTTGAATCTACCCCATTCATTCTAGGACATTCTTGCCTGTTAAACTATCTGGTTAGCTACATTATTACGATTCACATATACAGTATCTAGCTGATAGTTATGAAGTAAAACGTTGCTTTGTGTATATCTTGTTTCGTCTCTATTTCCATTGTCCTGGCTGGAAGAAAGTTTGGAGAATGGTTAAGTCCATAGTAAGTCAATAGGGCTAACTGGCTAGCTAGCTAGCCACCAAGAATTGATAGCTAGCTACCCACGAAAAATGTACATCTACATTGCATAACATTAGTTTTATGCCATTTTTGCCTGTTTAACTAGCTAGATTATTTCAGATTCACATGTAGCTAGCTGATAGTTATGAAGTATAATGTTTGCTTTGTGTATATCTTGTTTCGTCTCTATTGTCCTGGCTGGAAGAAGGTTCAGTGAACGGGGAGGTGCGGCGTGTGGTAATACATTAGGGGGGAGACCTGCTCAAATGTAATGTTTTAATGAGTTCTCCACACTCTCGTCCTCAAGAGAATGTCCTTGGAGAATGCAAGCTGAGCGTGTGGAGCACAGTAGGGTGCATATTGAGAAACACTGTGTGCCTTTCTAACCTTCACCTAATTACATACCCATGGATCTGATTTCCTCAGTCAATTGGTCAATCAGAAAGATCAATGAAGCATAATCACGTCAGGGTTAGAAGGAAGCCATTAGGCTATAATACCAAAGCTTCAGGAACTTCTGTTCAAATTAACTGAGTACTAGACCTAGTGGATTAAAGGCTTGTCAATAAAGGTGGTAATTGGGAGCGTATATACAGTATGCAGGCCTTTCTGTTCTTTACTAGAAGAACATTCTGGAGGGGGTCAAAGAAACAAGATAAAGCAGGTTTAATTCCTGCGACTTGGATATGACTTGGATATGACTTGGACATGACTTGGATATGTTTCACTACATGTCCTCTCTGAACCATGGGCAAACCCAGTTTAACTGTTTTATTTAAAAAGCATACAACAGCATTTTAATAGCATGAGGTCAGTGGGCTGTGTGTGTGTGTGTGTGTGTGTGTGTGTGTGTGTGTGTGTGTGTGTGTGTGTGTGTGTTGAATTGTACAGGACTATAAACAGACTGTATTCCTGGTTTAAACAGCGTGCTGTAAACCTGACAGATATACTGTACAAGAAGAGAGAGAGAGAGACAGAGAGAGACAGAGAGAGAGAGAGAGAGAGAGAGAGAGAGAGAGAGAGAGAGAGAGAGAGAGAGAGAGAGAGAGAGAGAGAGAGAGAGAGAGAGAAGAGAGAGAGAGAGAGAGAGAGAGAGAGAGAGAGAGAGAGAGAGCGAGAGAGAGAGAAACAACAAGTGTGCGGTTAAAATTGGCAAATAACACACACATTTCTTTCCACAGGGCCGTGGGGTGAGACAGGGATGCAGTTTAAGCCCCTCCCTCTTCAACATATATATCATCAAATTGGTGAGGGCACTAGAACAGTCTGCAGCACCCGGCCTCACCCTACTAGAATCTGAAGTCAAATGTCTACTGTTTTGCTGATGATCTGGTGCTTCTGTCCCCAACCAAGGAGGGCCTACAGCAGCACCTAGACTCTTCTGCACAGATTCTGTCGGACCTGGGCCCTGACAGTATATCTCAGTAAGACAAAAATAATGGTGTTCCAAAAAAGGTCCATTTGCCAGGACCACGAATACAAATTCCATCTAGACACCGTTGCCCTATAGCACACAAAAAACTATACATACCTCGGCCTAAACATCAGCGCCAAAGGTAACTTCCACAAAGCTGTGAACGATCTGAGAAACAAGGCAAGAAGGGCCTTCTATGCCATCAAAAGGAACATAAAATTCGACATACCAATTAGGATCTGGCTAAAAATACTTGAATCAGTTATAGAATCCATTGCCCTTTCTGGCTGTGAGGTCTGGGGTCCGCTCACCAACCAAGAATTCACAAAATGGGACAAACACCAAATTGAGACTGTTTTTGCAAAAATATCCTCTGCAAAAATATCCTCTGTGTACAACGTAAAACACCAAATAATGCATGCAGAATTAGGCCGATACACGCTAATTATCAAAAATCCAGAAAAGAGCCGTTAAATTCTACAACCACCTAAAAGGAAGCGATTCCCAAACCTTCCATACCAAAGCCATCACCTACAGAGAGATTAACCTTGAGAAGAGTCCTCTTAGCAAGCTGATCCTGGGGCTCTGTTCACAAACACAAACAGACCCCACAGAGCCCCAGGACAGCAACACAACTAGACCCAACCAAATCATGAGAAAACAAAAAGATAATTAACAAAAAAACCAGGGCAAACTAGAACGCTATTTGGCCCTAAACAGAGAGTACATAGTGGCAGAAAACCTGATCACTGTGACTGACCCAAACTTACACCACTGTGTACACCACAGTTATGAATCATTGAGTGTTAGTGTACTGTACACTACAGTTATAAATCATGCTGCTGCAATCACTCCCAGCCCTTTCTACCAACCACTCTCTCTGACACTCTCTCTCTCCCCCTTTTGACAATAGCTCTATGTGCCCTAAATTAGTGCACTGTGTAGGGAATAGGGTGCCATTTGGGACCAGGAAAAAATAATTTTCTGATGAAGAAAACAAATGTCTCCAATCTTCAGATGTAAATGTAGTGAATGTGGAGCGTAGTTGTGTGTGTGTGTGTGTGTGTGTGCGTGTGCGTGTGTGTGTGTGTGTGTATGTGTGTGTGTGTGTGTGTGTGTGTGTGTACGTGTGCGTGTGCGTGAGTGTGTGTGTGTGTGTGTGTGTGTGTGTGTGTGTGTGCGTGTGCGTGTGCGTGTGCGTGTGCGTGTGTGTGTGTGTGTGTGGCGGAGTAGTATTTGACAACAGATGTGAAGACATAAGCAGAGCCTTGAGCATTCCTCAGACCCTCAGGGTCGACATCCCTTCACATGAGCCGGGATGCCTCTGTAGCAATGTAGTTACTGTAATAACTAGTCTATAACTACTATTTAGCTAGTCTAACTACTAACTAGTCTGAAGTTATTTAGTTACTGTAATAACTAGTCTCTAACTAACAATACCAACAACCCTGACACATTTTACATTTTAGTCATTTAGCAGACGCTCTTATCCAGAGCAACTTACAGTTAGTACATTCATCTTAAGATGCTATGTGGGACAACCACATATCACAGGCATAGTAAGTAGCTCTCAGCAGAGTCAGAGGGGGGTGGTGTCAATAGCAAGTGTTGGTTCAGGAAAGTTGTTGGTTCGTGATATCACTCAGCTGTACAACATGCTAAATGACACATAACACATGTTATCACTTAGCTGTACAACATGCATAACACGTTATCACTCAGCTGTACAACATGCTAAATGACACATAACACATGTTATCACTTAGCTGTACAACATGCATAACACGTTATCACTCAGCTGTACAACATGCTAAATGACACATAACACATGTTATCACTTAGCTGTACAACATGCATAACACGTTATCACTCAGCTGTACAACATGCTAAATGACACATAACACATGTTATCACTTAGCTGTACAACATGCATAACACGTTATCACTCAGCTGTACAACATGCTAAATGACACATAACACATGTTATCACTTAGCTGTACAACATGCATAACACGTTATCACTCAGCTGTACAACATGCTAAATGACACATAACACATGTTATCACTTAGCTGTACAACATGCATAACACGTTATCACTCAGCTGTACAACATGCTAAATGACACATAACACATGTTATCACTTAGCTGTACAACATGCATAACACGTTATCACTCAGCTGTACAACATGCTAAATGACACATAACACATGTTATCACTTAGCTGTACAACATGCATAACACGTTATCACTCAGCTGTACAACATGCTAAATGACACATAACACATGTTATCACTTAGCTGTACAACATGCATAACACGTTATCACTCAGCTGTACAACATGCTAAATGACACATAACACATGTTATCACTCAGCTGTACAACATGCTAAATGACACATACAGTGCATTCGTAAAGTATTCAGACCCCTTCCCTTTTGCCACTTTGTTACGTTACAGTCTTATTCTAAAAAGGATTACATTAAGAAAAAAATCTCAGCAATCTACACACAATATCCCATAATAACAGGTTTTTAGACTTTTTTGCACATTTATTAACAATAAAAGACAGAAATGCCTTATTTACATAAGTATTCAGACCCTTTGCTATGACACTTGAAATTGAGCTCAGGTGTTTCCTGTTTCCATTGATCATCCTTGAGATGTTTCTACAACTTGATTGGAGTCCACCTGTGGTGAATTCAATTGATTGGACATGATTTGGAAAGGCACACACCTGTCTATATAAGGTCCCACAGTTGACAGTGCATGTCAGAGCAAAAATCAAGCCATGAGATCGAAGGAATTGTCCGTAGAGCTCCGAGACAGGATTATGTTGAGGCACAGATCTGGGGAAGAGTACCAAAAAATTTCTGCAGCATTGAAGGTCCCCAAGAACACAGTGGGGTCCATCTTTCTTAAATGGAAGAAGTTTGGAACCACCAAGACTCTTCCTAGAGCTGGCCGCCCGGCCAAACTGAGCCATCGGGGAGAAGCGCCTTGGTCAGGGAGGCGACCAAGAATCAGATGGTCACTCTGACAGAGCTCCAGAGTTCCTCTGTGGAGATGGGAGAACCTTCCAGAAGGACAACCATCTCTGCAGCACTCCACCTATCAGGCCTTTATGGTAGAGGGGCCAGACGGAAGCCACTCCTCAGTAAAAGGCACATGACAGCCCACTTAGTATTTGCCAAAAGGCACCTAAAGGACTCTCAGACCATGAGAAACAAGACTCTCTGATCTGATGAAACCAAGACTGAACTCTTTGGCCTGAATGCCAAGCATCACGTCTGGAGGAAACAAGGCACCATCCCAACGGTGAAGCATGGTGTTGGCAGCATCAAGCTTTGAGGATGTTTTACAGCGTCATGGAGATTAGTCAGGTTTGAGGGAAAGATGAACGACGCAAAGTACAGAGAGCTGATCTACCCCCCCCCCCCCCCAAATGATTTAAAAAATATAAAAAATAATAATGAAATAAAAATATAAAAATATAACTAAAATAAAAAACGGACAAAAAATTAAATAAATTATATATATATATATATATATATATATATATATATACAGTGGGGGGAAAAAAGTATTTAGTCAGCCACCAATTGTGCATGTTCTCCCACTTAAAAAGATGAGAGAGGCCTGTAATTTTCATCATAGGTACACGTCAACTATGACAGACAAAATGAGAAAAAAAATCCAGAAAATCACATTGTAGGATTTTTTATGAATTTATTTGCAAATTATGGTGGAAAATAAGTATTTGGTCAATAACAAAAGTTTCTCAATACGTTGTTATATAACCTTTGTTGGCAATGACACAGGTCAAACGTTTTCTGTAAGTCTTCACAAGGTTTTCACACACTGTTGCTGGTATTTTGGCCCATTCCTCCATGCAGATCTCCTCTAGAGCAGTGATGTTTTGGGGCTGTCGCTGGGCAACACGGATTTCAACTCCCTCCAAAGATTTTCTATGGGGTTGAGATCTGGAGACTGGCTAGGCCACTCCAGGACCTTGAAATGCTTCTTACGAAGCCACTCCTTCGTTTCCCGGGCGGTGTGTTTGGGATCATTGTCATGCTGAAAGACCCAGCCATGTTTCATCTTCAATGCCCTTGCTGATGGAAGGAGGTTTTCACTCAAAATCTCACGATACATGGCCCCATTTATTCTTTCCTTTACACGGATCAGTCGTCCTGGTCCTTTGCAGAAAAACAGCCCCAAAGCATGATGTTTCCACCCCCATGCTTCACAGTAGGTATGGTGTTCTTTGGATGCAACTCAGCATTCTTTGTCCTCCAAACACGACGAGTTGAGTTTTTTACCAAAAAGTTCTATTTTGGTTTCATCTGACCATATGACATTCTCCCAATCCTCTTCTGGATCATCCAAATGCACTCTAGCAAACTTCAGACGGGCCTGGACATGTACTGGCTTAAGCAGGGGGAAACGTCTGGCACTACGTCCCTGGCGGCGTAGTGTGTTACTGATGGTAGGCTTTGTTACTTTGGTCCCAGCTCTCTGCAGGTCATTCACTAAGTCCCCCCGTGTGGTTCTGGGATTTTTGCTCACTGTTCTTGTGATCATTTTGACCCCACGGGGTGAGATCTTGCGTGGAGCCCCAGATCGAGGGAGATTATCAGTGATCTTGTATGTCTTCCATTTCCTAATAATTGCTCCCAGAGTTGATTTCTTCAAACCAAGCTGCTTACCTATTGCAGATTCAGTCTTCCCAGCCTGGTGCAGGTCTACAATTTTGTTTCTGGTGTTCTTTGACAGCTCTTTGGTCTTGGCCATAGTGGAGTTTGGAGTGTGACTGTTTGAGGTTGTGGACAGGTGTCTTTTATACTGATAACAAGTTCAAACAGGTGCCATTAATACAGGTAACGAGTGGAGGACAGAGGAGCCTCTTAAAGAATAAGTTACAGGTCTGTGAGAGCCAGAAATCTTGCTTGTTTGTAGGTGACCAAATACTTATTTTCCACCATAATTTGCAAATAAATTCATTAAAAATCCTACAATGTGATATTCTGGATTTTTTTTTCTCAATTTGTCTGTCATAGTTGACGTGTACCTATGATGAAAATTACAGGCCTCTCTCATCTTTTTAAGTGGGAGAACTTGCACAATTGGTGGATGACTAAATACTTTTTTCCCCCACTGTATATATATATATATATATATAGAGAGAGAGAGAGAGAGATCCTTGATGTAAACCTGCTCCAGAGCGCTCAATACCTCAGACTGGGGCGAAGGTTTGCCTTCCAACAGGACATCGACCCTAAGCACACATCCAAGACAATGCAGGAGTGGCTTCTGGACAAGTCTCTGAATGTCCTTGAGTGGCCCAGCCAGAGCCCGGACTTGAACCCGATCGAACATCTCTGGAGAGACCTGAAAATAGCTGTGCAGCAACGCTCCCCATCTAACCTGACAGAGCTTGAGAGGATCTGCAGAGAAGAATGGGAGAAACTCCCCAAATACAGGTGTGCCAAGCCTGTAGCATCATACCCAAGAAGACTCGAGGCTGTAATTGCTGCCAAAGGTGCTTCAACAAAGTACTGAGTAAAGGGTCTGAATACTTATGTAAACGTGATATTTCAGTTTTTGTTTAGTTTTTTTATAAATTTGGTGGCCTCACTACTATAGTGACATGTAAAGTACCAGTCAAAAGTTTGGACACACCTACTCATTCCAGGGTTTTCTTTATTTTTAGTGTGTGTGTGTGTGTGTGTGTGTGTGTGTGTGTGTGTGTGTGTGTGTGTGTGTGTGTGTGTGTGTGTGTGTGTGTGTGTGTGTGTGTGTGTGTGTGTGTGTGTGTGTGTGTGTGTGTGTGTGTGTGTGTGTCTGTGTGTGTGTGTGTGTGTGTCTGTGTGTGTGTGTGTGTGTGTGTCTGTGTGTGTGTGTATTGAGAGGATGATGAGATGAGCCTACAGTGTGTGAGTGAAATATGTGCTGATTGCCTGATAAGATCTAATATTAATATATAATAATATATCTAATATAATATATGATCTAATCTTATACAGTACCAGTCAAAAGTTTGGACACACCTACTCATTCAAGGATTTCTCTTCATTTTGACTATTTTCTACATTGTAGAATAATAGTGAAGACATCAAAACTTTGAAATAACACATATGGAATCATGTAGTAACCAAAGAAGTGTTAAACAAATCAAAATATATTTTATATTTCAAATTCTTCAAATAATAATAATAATAATAATAATATGCCATTTAGCAGACGCTTTTATCCAAAGCGACTTACAGTCAAGCGTGCATACATTTTTGTGTATGGGTGGTCCCGGGGATCGAACCCACTACCTTGGCGTTACAAGCGCCGTGCTCTACCAGTTGAGCTACAGAGGACCACAAATAGCCACCCTTTGCCTTGATGACAGCTTTGCACACTCTTGGCATTCTCTCAACCAGCTTCATGAGGTAGTCACCTGGAATGCATTTCAATTAACAGGTGTGCCTTGTTAAAAGCTAATTTGTGGATTTTCTTTCCTTCTCAATGTGTTTTAGCTAATCAGTTGTGTTTTGACAAGGTAGGGGGTGGTATACAGAAGATAGCCCTATTTGGTAAAAGACCAAGTCCAGATTATGGTAAGAACAACTCAAATAAGCAAAGAGAAACGACAGTTCGTCATTACTTTAAGACATGAAGGTCAGTCAATATGGAAAACTTCAAGAACTTAGGAAAGTTCCTTCAAGCGCAGTCGCAAAAACCATTTAGTAGTGACTGTATAATCACAGTGTAAATACACCAAGCCATTAATACACCAAGGTAGTTACCACGTGAAACCCTAAACCTGTGGAAGTTCACATAAAGCATGACTAAACATTCCACGAGCAGTATAGAGCCAAGCTTCACGCTAAAAGCTATGCATCCTCACACGATCCAACAACCTATTCCCTATTGTAGTGCAATACTTTTGTCCAGAGCCCCTATGTGCCCTGTTCAAAAGTAGTGCTACACTACATAGGGAATAGGGTGCCATTTGGGACGTGTGTTATGGCATCAGTGGTTACTGAAGGGATGTTGAAAGATAAATTGTTCCTCTTTAAAGTATTTGATAATCAAGAGCAGTGGCCACCAACCTTTTCTGAATCAAGATCACTTTCGCAGTCAAAAAGCAAGCAGAGCTCTATCGCTCAGATTTCTCTTTTAACATAACTTAAAAAATGTAACATTAACCTGTTAAAAACAGTTTTGTAGGAATGGGGTTTGTGCAGTAGGACTGATTCCATTATCACAACATATTGGCTATATGCTCGGCCTGACAATATTGTTCTTCTCAGACCATGTTATAAAACTCCAGATTTCATAACAAAATAGATCAGTTGGTGTAGCACGTGCGAGACACAGCATGAGCATTAATTGAAATAATTAGCAAATCATTCGCTTTTTTGTTATTTTACTGGACCCCCTGGTACCTGCATCTGATGGTCATGGTGCTTTCAAGACAACTGGGAACTCTGAAAAAAACAAGGTCAAATCATGATGTCCGTGATCTTCAGGTCGGAGCTCTAGAAAGACGAGTTCGAGTTGGATGACCGTTCAAAACTATTTTTTCCCAGTCGTAGCTCGTTTTTTTCCCCCAAGTTCCCATTTGTCTTGAACGTAGCATTAGCCTGAGCGGAGGGAGAGAGAAGAAGAAGTCCCTGCTCTCCGCCTCTCATGGTCCCTGCTCTCCGCCTCTCATGGTCCCTGCTCTCCGCCTCTCATGGTCTCTGCTCTCCGCCTCTCATGGTCCCTGCTCTCCGCCTCTCATGGTCCCTGCTCTCCGCCTCTCATGGTCCCTGCTCTCCGCCTCTCATGGTCCCTGCTCTCCGCCTCTCATGGTCCCTGCTCTCCGCCTCTCATGGTCCCTGCTCTCCGCCTCTCATGGTCCCTGCTCTCCGCCTCTCATGGTCCCTGCTCTCCGCCTCTCATGGTCCCTGCTCTCCGCCTCTCATGGTCCCTGCTCTCCGCCTCTCATGGTCCCTGCTCTCCGCCTCTCATGGTCTCTGCTCTCCGCCTCTCATGGTCCCTGCTCTCCGCCTCTCATGGTCCCTGCTCTCCGCCTCTCATGGTCCCTGCTCTCCGCCTCTCATGGTCCATGCTTCTGCGGTGAGACTGATCAGAGAGGTGACACCGTGTTCCACCTGATGGCGAACCTTGAGTCGCACCGCATCTGCCAAATACGGATGCTCCTACGTTGTTCCTATGACCAGAGAAAGTGAAATATTCCTAGCATTTAAAATAGACATGACGAGCTGGTAATAATAATAAAATGCGGGTCTATCGATCCACTTGGCTACTCATTCATTGCAGCTGCAGCGCTAGAGGAAGTAGGGACAAGTGTGTTTTATGTTTTGTAATAGTGTTGAATAAAAACAGTGTTGACAGAGGTGAATATAAACTCACTCATAAAACCAGCAGCTCTTTGGTGTATTCTTTGACAGTTTGTCTCTGGTCATGGTTTTAAAGGTTATGAAATCTCACGTCGGCTAGTATCAAACTTTGCTGTGGCCACAGCAACGTTTGATACTAGCCGACGTGAGATTTCATTGTGTAAAATGTAGGCATGGTAATTTGAGCTATCCGATTGGCCAGTGCAGTAGGCGCACTTGATTTAGCCACAGCTCTCCCGGGTAGGCGGAGTTTGTCTTTTCAGACAAATGAAATGGTTCAAAATAGAAACCCTTTGTCTACCCAGTGCACAGGGCTTCTAGATCAAGTGTACCTAACACCAACACGGCTTCTAGATCAAGTGTACTTAACACCAACAGGGCTTCTAAATCAAGTGTACCTAACACCAACAGGGCTTCTGATTCAAGTGTACTTAACACCAACAGGGCTTCTAAATCAAGTGTACCTAACACCAACAGGGCTTCTAAATCAAGTGTACCTACCACCAACAGGGCTTCTGATTCAAGTGTACCTAACACCAACAGGGCTTCTAAATCTAGTGCACCTAACACCAACAGGGCTTCTGATTCAAGTGTACCTAACACCAACAGGGCTTCTAAATCTAGTGTACCTAACACCAACAGGGCTTCTGATTCAAGTGTACCTAACACCAACAGGGCTTCTAAATCTAGTGTACCTAACACCAACAGGGCTTCTAAATCTAGTGTACCTAACACCAACAGGGCTTCTAAATCTAGTGTACCTAACACCAACAGGGCTTCTAAATCTAGTGTAC
The DNA here is from genome assembly GCA_031479575.1 of Coregonus ussuriensis. Lineage (NCBI taxonomy): Eukaryota > Metazoa > Chordata > Actinopteri > Salmoniformes > Salmonidae > Coregonus > Coregonus ussuriensis. Next base: position 2,870,124 of record CM062479.1, on the reverse strand, counting down.
CTAACACCAACAGGGCTTCTAAATATAGTGCACCTAACACCAACAACGCAACACAAACAAAAGTGACAAAAACACAAGCCCTTTATTGTTGTCTTTTCTACAGGAATGTTCGGTGATCGGCTAGGAATGCCTTGAAGATCGCGATCGACCGGTTGGTGACCACTGATGGAGAGGATGAGGAGCGGCAGAGGAGGGTGAGTGTACTCCGGTCGGTTGGTCGGTCGGGCGGGCTCTCTCTCTCTCTCTCTTTCTCTGGCTTGACATTCAACATACCAGTACAGAACTCCATGTCCATTCCTATGATGAGTTGGAGATTTACACAAAGGTTTAGGTGCTCTGATCTCAAGTTAAGTTTCTTCCCCATCTCTCCCCCCATATCCTTCACTATGTCAGCAGGGTCCAGAATCTCTCTATCTTCTGTGTCTGTCTCTCTCTCTCTCTCCCCTCTCTCTTGCTCTCCCTCTTTCTCATGTCAGTCTGTGTGAGAGGTATGACTGGAGAAACAAGACTAGGTGGTAACATAACCAACTGTTAAACAATGTGACCGAGATGTTAAACTGAGGAGAGGAGACATGACAGAACAATGACTCCCTAGTACCTCCCCCCACATCGGATACATGCCCAGACCTGTTTTGGAATGGGTTTCCTTAGACACAGTTACTAGGGTAACGGGGGTTCTATGTGTTGGGCCAGTGCGGTGGTGTCTGAACAGGTGGACTCGTTCTAGGGTTCTCTAAGGACAGGTGACAATGCAGTCTGCTGCAGAGGTGACGTAGCTACCTTGGGTCTGACAGACAGGTAAATGGATGGGGTCCTGTAGGAGGGAGGATGGTCTTTTCTCTACTACAGAAGTAGCAGTCCAACACAGGTATGTAGCAACCCAACACAGGTATGTAGAAGTCCAACACAGGTATGTAGCAACCCAACACAGGTATGTAGCAACCCAACACAGGTACGTAGCAGTCCAACACAGGTATGTAGCAACCCAACACAGGTATGTAGCAACCCAACACAGGTATGTAGCAACCCAACACAGGTATGTAGCAGCCCAACACAGGTATGTGGCAGCCCAACACAGGTATGTAGCAACCCAACACAGGTATGTAGCAACCCAACACAGGTATGTAGCAGCCCAACACAGGTATGTGGCAGCCCAAAACAGGTATGTAGCAACCCAACACAGGTATGTGGCAGCCCAACACAGGTATGTATTAGTCCAACACAGGTATGTAGCAGTCCAACACAGGTATGTGGCAGCCCAACACAGGTATGTAGCAACCCAACACAGGTATGTAGCAACCCAACACAGGTATGTAGCAACCCAACACAGGTATGTAGCAACCCAACACAGGTATGTGGCAGCCCAACACAGGTATGTATTAGTCCAACACAGGTATGTAGCAGTCCAACACAGGTATGTAGCAGTCCAAAACAGGTATGTGGCAGTCCAACACAGGTATGTGGCAACCCAACACAGGTATGTAGCAACCCAACACAGGTATGTGGCAGTCCAACACAGGTATGTAGCAACCCAACACAGGTATGTGGCAACCCAACACAGGTATGTAGCAACCCAACACAGGTATGTGGCAACCCAACACAGGTATGTGGCAACCCAACACAGGTATGTAGCAGTCCAACACAGGTATGTGGCAGTCCAACACAGGTATGTAGCAACCCAACACAGGTATGTAGCAGTCCAACACAGGTATGTGGCAGTCCAACACAGGTATGTAGCAACCCAACACAGGTATGTGGCAACCCAACACAGGTATGTGGCAGTCCAACACAGGTATGTAGCAGTCCAACACAGGTATGTAGAAGTCTAACACAGGTATGTGGCAACCCAACACAGGTATGTGGCAACCCAACACAGGTATGTGGCAGCCCAACACAGGTATGTGGCAGTCCAACACAGGTATGTGGCAGTCCAACACAGGTATGTAGCAACCCAACACAGGTATGTGGCAACCCAACACAGGTATGTGGCAGTCCAACACAGGTATGTAGCAGTCCAACACAGGTATGTAGCAGTCCAACACAGGTATGTAGAAGTCTAACACAGGTATGTGGCAACCCAACACAGGTATGTGGCAACCCAACACAGGTATGTGGCAGCCCAACACAGGTATGTGGCAGCCCAACACAGGTATGTAGCATTATGTGATGATTATCCTCTCGCAAAAAAAAAAAGGAATTGGTTGATTTTATAGAACAGAGCAAATGTGAATGTAACTAGACTTAAAATGTGTGTGTGTGTGTGTGTATGTGTGTGTGTGTGTGTGTGAAAGAGAGAGATGTGTATGTGTGTGTGTTTGTGTGTGTGGGCTGTTGGCTGTTGCTGGGTGTACAGGTTTCAGGACGGCAGCAGACAACCTGTAGTCAATCTCCTCTCAGACAACATGGAATGCCTGTCAGCAAGATGGGGTTACAATACCTCCTTACATATACACACACACAAACACACACACACACCTTGCTCCTGACGCCATGGATCAGGTTATCGAAAGGAAACTGTCATTTAATGTTGATCTATCCATTTTCCTTCCCCCCCCCCCCCCCCGCACTCCCTCTCTGTCTCTCTCTCTCTCCCTCTCTGTCCCCATCTCTCCCTGTCTCCCTCTGTCTCTCTCTGTCCCTCTCTCTCTCTGTCCCGCTCTGTCCCTCTCTCCCTCTGTCTGTTTCTGACATCCTCTGTCTCCCTCTGCCCCTCTCTGTCCTCCTCTGTCTCCCTCTCCCTCTCTCTCTCCCTCCATCTCTGTCCCTCCCTCTTTCCATCTCTGTCTCTCTCTCTATTGAGACCAGGGTGTGTGTCACTAGGGTGGGACAATAGCAGAGGCTGGTAGTCTAAAGACATGAAGAAATAATCTATTGTAGAAGTACTAAGGACCATAGCCCTAGGGCCCTAGGGGAAGAGGATATGTCTACTGTACATTATAGGTGGTTCTGATGTGTGTGTGTGTGTGTGTGTGTGTGTGTGTGTGTGTGTGTGTGTGTGTGTGTGTGTGTGTGTGTATGTGTGTGTGTGTGTGTGTGTGTGTGTGTGTGTGTATGTGTGTGTGTGTGTGTGTGTGTGTGTAGGCCGTCTCTTCTGTTCTCTTCTCTTTCTTTATACACCAGTGATGTATCCATCAATCCATTCCTTCTCTCAGTGATGTATCCATCAATCCATTCCCTCTCTCAGTGATGTATCCATCCATCTATCCATTCCCTCTCTCAGTGATGTATCCATCTATCTATGTGTGGTAGCATGGTAGTGTGGTAGCGTGGTAGTGTGGTAACGTGGTAGTGTGGTAATGTGGTAGTGTGGTAGTGTGGTAGTGTGGTAGTGTGGTAACGTGGTAGTGTGGTAACGTGGTAGCGTGGTAGTGTGGTAATGTGGTAGTGTGGTAACGTGGTAGTGTGGTAGTGTGGTAGTGTGGTAACGTGGTAGTGTGGTAACGTGGTAGCGTGGTAACGTGGTAGCGTGGTAGCGTGGTAACGTGGTAGTGTGGTAACGTGGTAGTGTGGTAATGTGGTAGTGTGGTAACGTGGTAGTGTGGTAGTGTGGTAACGTGGTAGTGTGGTAGCGTGGTAGCGTGGTAGTGTGGTAACGTGGTAGTGTGGTAGTGTGGTAGTGTGGTAACGTGGTAGTGTGGTAGTGTGGTAACGTGGTAGTGTGGTAGTGTGGTAGTGTGGTAGCGTGGTAGCGTGGTAGTGTGGTAGTGTGGTAGTGTGGTAACGTGGTAGTGTGGTAACGTGTTAGTGTGGTAACGTGGTAGTATGGTAGCGTGGTAACGTGGTAGTGTGGTAGTGTGGTAGCGTGGTAGTGTGGTAGTGTGGTAACGTGGTAGTGTGGTAGTGTGGTAGTGTGGTAACGTGGTAGTGTGGTAGTGTGGTAACGTGGTAGTGTGGTAGTGTGGTAGCGTGGTAGTGTGGTAGTGTGGTAGTGTGGTAGCGTGGTAGCGTGGTAGCGTGGTAGTGTGGTAGCGTGGTAGTGTGGTAGTGTGGTAGTGTGGTAACGTGGTAGTGTGGTAACGTGGTAGTGTGGTAACGTGGTAGTATGGTAGCGTGGTAGTGTGTGTGTCGGTTTGCAGCGCTGAGTTACGGCATTTTGATGGTTATTCAAACAGATTATGTGCTATTTCCTCATTAGACGTCATAAGGAGAGAGAGAAAATGGAGAGTGAGAGGCAGAGATAGAGAGACAGAGAAAGAGAGAGAGAGGCAGAGATAGAGAGACCGAGAAATAGAGAGAGAGATATAGAGACAGAGATAGAGAGAGACAGAGAAAGAGAGAGTGAGAAAGAGAGAGTGAGAGGCAGAGATAGACAGAGAGAAACAGAAAGAGAGAGAGAGAAAGATAGAGAGAGGCAGAGTAGTAAGATTAGCTGTCCCCATTGGTATCCATTGGCGTCCATTGGGGTCGGCTAATGGGGATAGTAATCAAATCTAAATTCACATCAACGGGGCTGTAGTGGAGCGGGTCGAGAGCTTTAAGTTCCTCGGTGTCCACATCATTTAGGAATTAACAAACACACCGACACAGTCATGAAGAGGGCACGACAACACCTCTTCCCCCTCAGGAGGCTGAAAAGATTTGGCACTCAGATCATCAAAAGGTTCTACAGCTGTACCATTGAGAACATCTTGACTGGCTCCATCACCGCTTGGTACGGCACCTGCTTGGGTATTGCGTCCGGCCCATTACATCACTGGGGCCGAGCTCCCTACCATCCAGGACCTCTATACCAGGCGGTGTCAGAGGAAGGCCTCTTTATTATCTATGCTGTTGCCTAGTCACTTTATTCCTAGTTATATGTACATATCTACCTCGACTACCTGGTACCCCTGCACATGGACTCAGTACTGGTACCCCCTGTATATAGCCAAGTTATCATGGACTCGGTACTGGTACCCCCTGTATATAGCCAAGTTATCATGGACTCGGTACTGGTACCCCCTGTATATAGCCAAGTTATCGTGGACTCGGTACTGGTACCCCCTGTGTATAGCCAAGTTATCGTGGACTCGGTACTGGTACCCCCTGTATATAGCCAAGTTATCGTGGACTCGGTACTGGTACCCCCTGTATATAGCCAAGTTATCGTGGACTCGGTACTGGTACCCCCTGTATATAGCCAAGTTATCGTGGACTCAGGTACTGGTACCCCCTGTATATAGCCAAGTTATCGTGGACTCAATACTGGTACCCCCTGTATATAGCCAAGTTATCGTGCACTCAGTACTGGTACCCCCTGTTTATAGCCAAGTTATCGTGGACTCAGTAATGGTACCCCCTGTATATAGCCAAGTTATCGTGGACTCAGTACTGGTACCCCCTGTATATAGCCAAGTTATCATGGACTCAGTACTTGTACCCCCTGTATATAGCCAAGTTATCATGGACTCAGTACTGGTATCCCCTGTATATAGCCAAGTTATCATGGACTCAGTACTGGTATCCCCTGTATATAGCCAAGTTATCATGGACTCAGTACTGGTACCCCCTGTAAATAGCCAAGTTATCATGGACTCAGTACTGGTACCCCCTGTATATAGCCAAGTTATCATGGACTCAGTACTGGTACCCCCTGTATATAGCCATGTTATCATGGACTCAGTACTGGTACCTCGTGTATATAGCCAAGTTATCATGGACTCAGTACTGGTACCTCGTGTATATAGCCAAGTTATCATGGACTCAGTACTGGTACCCCCTGTATATAGCCAAGTTATCATGGACTCAGTACTGGTACCCCCTGTATATAGCCAAGTTATCATGGACTCAGTACTGGTACCCCCTGTATATAGCCAAGTTATCATGGACTCAGTACTGGTACCCCCTGTATATAGCCAAGTTATCATGGACTCAGTACTGGTACCCCCTGTATATAGCCAAGTTATCATGGACTCAGTACTGGTACCCCCTGTATATATAGCCAAGTTATCATGGACTCAGTACTGGTACCCCCTGTATATAGCCAAGTTATCATGGACTCAGTACTGGTACCCCCTGTATATAGCCAAGTTATCATGGACTCAGTACTGGTACCCCCTGTATATATAGCCAAGTTATCGTTACTCATTGTGTATTTATTATAACTTTTATTATTACGTGTTCTACTTTTCTATTATTTCTCTATTTTCTTTCTCTCTGCATTGATGAGAAGGGCCCGTAAGTACAGTGAGGGAAAAAAGTAATTGATCCCCTGCTGATTTTGTACGTTTGCCCACTGACAAAGACATGATCAGTCCATAATTGTTTTGGTAGTTTTATTTGAACAGTGAGAGACAGAATAACAACAAAAAAATCCAGAAAAACTTATGTCAAAAATGTTGTAGATTTGTATTTTAATGAGGAAAATAAGTATTTGACCCCTCTGCAAAACATGACTTAGTACTTAGTGGTAAAGGTCAGACTGTCACGATCGTTATTAGACACGGACCAAGGCGCAGCGTGGTAAGCGTACATACTTTTATTCGTACTTAATACACGATACAAAACAACAAAACAAACGATACGTGAAGTCCTAGGTTATACACCAAAACAAACCTTACGGAACAAGATCCCACAAACAACAGTGCCAAACAAGCTGCCTAAGTGTTGTCCCCAATCAGAGACAAAGAGAATCAGCTGCCACTGATTGGGAACCACCCTGGCCAACATAGAAAACACGAACTAGAACAAAACATAGAAAATCACACATAGAAAATCCACACCCTGGCTCAACATATAAGAGTGCCCAGAGCCAGGGCGTGACAGTACCCCCCCCACGCCAACCAAACTCAAGAGGGTAGGGGCCGGGTGGGCATTCTGCCTCGGAGGCGGATCCGGCTACGGGCGTGACCATCACTCTCTCTCTAACCCCCCAAAGCGCCCCTGGTCTGGTCCCGCTGGCCGGAGCTGGACTGGACATCGGTGGAGCGGATTGCTCTGGCTCCGGTGTGGAGCAGCTGACCAGTGCCGGACAAGGCACCGGTGGACCAGGCACGGACCGTGCAGGACTGACGACGCGCACCACTGGCCTGGTGCGGGGAGCAGGAACGGGCCGGACCGGGCTGACGACGCGCACCACTGGCTTGGTGCGGGGAGCAGGAACGGGCCGGACCGGGCTGACGACGCGCACCCCTGGCTTGGTGCGGGGAGCAGGAACAGGCCGGACCGGGCTGGCGACGCGCACCACTGGCTTGGTGCGGAGAGCAGGAACAGGCCGGACCGGGCTGGCGACGCGCACCACTGGCTTGGTGCGGGGAGCAGGAACAGGCCGGACCGGGCTGACGACGCGCACCATTGGCTTGGTGCAGGGAGCAGGAACAGGCCGGACCGGGCTGGCGACACGCACCATTGGCTTGGTGCGGGGAGCCGGAACGGGCCGGGCTGGACTGGGAACACGCACCATAGGCTTGGTGCGGGGAGCAGGAACGGGCCGGACCGGACTGTGGAGGCGGACTGGAGGTCTGGAGCGGAGAGCTGACACAACCCGTCCTGGCTGAATGCCTACTTCCCCACGATATGTGTGAGGCATCAGCACAGGACGTACAGGGCTGTGCACTCGTACTGGCGCTACAGCACGTGGCACTGGCGCAGGATATACTGGACCAAGGAGGGGTACTGGAGGCCACGAGCGTTGAGCCGGCACACTCCGTCCTGGTTGCATGCCCACCTTAGCACGACACGTGCGTGGTGCTAGCACAGGACGTACAGGACTGTGCCGGAACGCTCGCGGCACAGTACGTGGCTCCGCATAACACGGAGCCTGCCCAGTCTCACGCTTTCTAGCCTGAGTACGGGGAGTTGGCTCTGCTCTAACTCTAGGCTCCGCCAAACACCCCTTTAGCCCCCCCAAATTTTTTTATTGGGGCTGTCTTTCGGGCTTCCTCCTCGGCCGGTACCCTCTGCGTTGCCGCTGCTCCTCTCTGTAGCGCGCCTCCACAGTCTCCCCCCAGGGACGGCGATCCATTCCGGCCTGAATCTCCTCCCAAGTCCAGGATCCCTTCCCGTCCAGGATCTCCTCCCAGGTCCAGGCATTCTGTTCCTGGACACCCTGCTTGGTCCTTTGATGGTGGGATCTTCTGTCACGATCGTTATTAGACACGGACCAAGGCGCAGCGTGGTAAGCGTACATACTTTTATTCGAACTTAATACACGATACAAAACAACAAAACAAACGATACGTGAAGTCCTAGGTTATACACCAAAACAAACCTTACGGAACAAGATCCCACAAACAACAGTGCCAAACAAGCTGCCTAAGTATTGTCCCCAATCAGAGACAACGAGAATCAGCTGCCTCTGATTGGGAACCACCCTGGTCAACATAGAAAACACGAACTAGAACAAAACATAGGAAATCACACATAGAAAATCCACACCCAGAGCCAGGGCGTGACACAGACGTTTCTTGTAGTTGGCCACCAGGTTTCCACACATCTCAGGAGGGATTTTGTTCCACTCCTCTTTGCAGATCTTCTCCAAGTCATTAAGGTTTCAAAGCTGACGTTTGGCAACTCGAACCTTCAGCTCCCTCCACAGATTATCTATGGGATTAAGGTCTGGAGACTGGCTAGGCCACTCCAGGACCTTAATGTGCTTCTTCTTGAGCCACTCCTGTGTTGCCTTGGCCATGTGTTTTGGGTCATTGTCATGCTGGAATACCCATCCACGACCCATTTTCAATACCCTGGCTGAGGGAAGGAGGTTCTCAACCAATATTTGACGGTACATGGCCCCGTCCACCGTCCCTTTGATGCGGTGAAGTTGTCCTGTCCCCTTAGCAGAAAAACACCCCCAAAGCATAATGTTTCCACCTCCATGTTTGACGGTGGGGATGGTGTTCTTGGGGTCATAGGCTGCATTCCTCCTCCTTCAAACACGGCGAGTTGAGTTGATGTCAAAGAGCTCCATTTTGGTCTCATCTGACAACAACACTTTCACCCAGTTCTCCTCTGAATCATTCAGATGTTCATTGGCAAACTTCAGACAGCCCTGTATAAGTGCTTTCTTGAGCAGGGGGACCTTGCGGGTGCTGCAGGATTTCAGTCCTTCACGGCGTATAGTGTGTTACCAATTGTTTTCTTGGTGACTATGGTCCAAGCTGCCTTGAGATCATTGACAAGATCCTCCCATGTAGTTCTGGGCTGATTCCTCACTGTTCTCATGATCATTGCAACTCCACGAGGTGAGATCTTGCATGGAGCCCCAGGCCGAGGGAGATTGACAGGACTTTTGTGTTTCTTCCATTTGCGAATAATCGCACCAACTGTTGTCACCTTCTCACCAAGCTGCTTGGCGATGGTGTTGTAGCCCATTCCAGCCTTGTGTAGGTCTACAATCTTGTCCCTGACATCCTTGGAGAGCTCGTTGGTCTTGGCCATGGTGGAGAGTTTGGAATCTGATTGATTAATTGCTTCTGTGGACAGGTGTCTTTTATACAGGTAACAAACTGAGATTAGGAGCACTCCCTTTAAGAGTGCGCTCCTAATCTCAGCTCATTACCTTTATAAAAGACACCTGGGAGCCAGAAATCTTTCTGATTGAGAGGGGGTCAAATACTTATTTCCCTCATTAAAATGCAAATCAATTTATAACATTTTTGGCATGCGTTTTTCTGGATTTTTTGTTTGTTATTCTGTCTCTCACTGTTCAAATAAATGTACCATTAAAATTATAGACTGATCATTTCTTTGTCAGTGGGCAAACGTACAAAATCAGCAGGGGATCAAATACTTTTTTCCCTCACTGTAAGCATTTCACTGTTAGTCTACGAAGCATGTGACGAATACAATTACATTTGATTTGATTTAAAGGGGAAGTGCACCCGCTGATTTTGCCTAGTTTTTTGGCTTGCTCCTCAAGAAATGCTGGAAGCCATGACAGTAGCCAAATATGATTTGGCTTGGGGGTGTGGTTTGATGTGCCACCACCAAGACACACCCATCTGTCAGAACCTTGCCCGCTACTATTTCCCCCCCCCCCCCCCCCCCACTCAATCACAACAAACAAACCTCCTGCAGGTTGAGTTCAATAACTACAGACAGATGTATGGCGAGATGTCGGAGGAAGCTTTGAACAGGTCAGTAGCCTACAGAGTAATATGAGAAGAATGCAATTGCTGAATTTATGTAGATATTCTAAACTAAATTAAGTGTTTTGATAACTTTCAAATGTAGTAACAGGTCCATGTAGAATTAACAACCCTTTCCACAACACCATAGAAGCAGTGTTCTGATAATATAACAAAGTGAACCTTTCATTTTTCATTGTCTTTCCCAGCCAAAACAGATACTGTGACTATCAGCATTTAGACTGGTGGTAATGGGGTTACCTTGGTAACATGTCAGAGTGGTCATACCTTCCTGTCTGGTGGTAATGGGGTTACCTTGGTAACATGTCAGAGTGGTCATACCTTCCTGTCTGGGGGTAATAGGGTTACCTTGGTAACATGTCAGAGTGGTTACACCTTCCTGTCTGGTGGTAATGGGGTTACCTTGGTAACATGTCAGAGTGGTCATACCTTCCTGTCTGGTGGTAATGGGGTTACCTTGGCAACATGTCAGAGTGGTCATATCTTCCTGTCTGGTGGTAATGGGGTTACCTTGGTAACATGTCAGAGTGGTTACACCTTCCTGTCTGGTGGTAATGGAGTTACCTTGGTAACATGTCAGAGTGGTCATACCTTCCTGTCTGGTGGTAATGGGGTTACCTTGGCAACATGTCAGAGTGGTCATACCTTCCTGTCTGGTGGTAATGGGGTTACCTTGGTAACATGTCAGAGTGGTCATACCTTCCTGTCTGGTGGTAATGGGGTTACCTTGGCAACATGTCAGAGTGGTCATACCTTCCTGTCTGGTGGTAATGGGGTTACCTTGGCAACATGTCAGAGTGGTCATACCTTCCTGTCTGGTGTTAATGGGGTTACCTTGGTAACATGTCAGAGTGGTCATACCTTCCTGTGTGGTGGTAATGGGGTTACCTTGGCAACATGTCAGAGTGGTCATACCTTCCTGTCTGGTGGTAATGGGGTTACCTTGGTAACATGTCAGAGTGGTCATACCTTCCTGTCTGGTGGTAATGGGGTTACCTTGGTAACAGGTCAGAGTGGTCATACCTTCCTGTCTGGTGGTAATGGGGTTACCTTGGTAACATGTCAGAGTGGTCATACCTTCCTGTCTGGTGGTAATGGGGTTACCTTGGCAACATGTCAGAGTGGTCATACCTTCCTGTCTGGTGGTAATGGGGTTACCTTGGTAACATGTCAGAGTGGTCATACCTTCCTGTCTGGTGGTAATGGGGTTACCGTGGTAACAGGTCAGAGTGGTCATACCTTCCTGTCTGGTGGTAATGGGGTTACCTTGGTAACATGTCAGAGTGGTCATACCTTCCTGTCTGGGGGTAATAGGGTTACCTTGGTAACATGTCAGAGTGGTCATACCTTCCTGTCTGGTGGTAATGGGGTTACCTTGGTAACATGTCAGAGTGGTTACACCTTCCTGTCTGGTGGTAATGAGTTACCTTGGTAACATGTCAGAGTGGTCACACCTTCCTGTCTGGTGGTAATGGGGTTACCTTGGTAACATGTCAGAGTGGTTACACCTTCCTGTCTGGTGGTAATGGGGTTACCTTGGTAACATGTCAGAGTGGTCATATCTTCCTGTCTGGTGGTAATGGGGTTACCTTGGTAACATGTCAGAGTGGTCATACCTTCCTGTCTGGTGGTAATGGGGTTACCTTGGCAACATGTCAGAGTGGTCATACCTTCCTGTCTGGTGGTAATGGGGTTACCTTGGTAACATGTCAGAGTGGTCATACCTTCCCGTCTGGTGGTAATGGGGTTACCTTGGTAACATGTCAGAGTGGTCATACCTTCCTGTCTGGTGGTAATGGGGTTACCTTGGCAACATGTCAGAGTGGTCATACCTTCCTGTCTGGTGGTAATGGGGTTACCTTGGCAACATGTCAGAGTGGTCATACCTTCCTGTCTGGCGGTAATGGGGTTACCTTGGTAACATGTCAGAGTGGTCATACCTTCCTGTCTGGTGGTAATGGGGTTACCTTGGCAACATGTCAGAGTGGTCATACCTTCCTGTCTGGTGGTAATGGGGTTACCTTGGTAACATGTCAGAGTGGTCATACCTTCCTGTCTGGTGGTAATGGGGTTACCTTGGTAACATGTCAGAGTGGTCATACCTTCCTGTCTGGTGGTAATGGGGTTACCTTGGCAACATGTCAGAGTGGTCATACCTTCCTGTCTGGTGGTAATGGGGTTACCTTGGTAACATGTCAGAGTGGTCATACCTTCCTGTCTGGTGGTAATGGGGTTACCTTGGTAACATGTCAGAGTGGTCATACCTTCCTGTCTGGTGGTAATGGGGTTACCTTGGTAACATGTCAGAGTGGTCATACCTTCCTGTCTGGTGGTAATGGGGTTACCTTGGTAACATGTCAGAGTGGTCATACCTTCCTGTCTGGTGGTAATGGGGTTACCTTGGTAACATGTCAGAGTGGTCATACCTTCCTGTCTGGTGGTAATGGGGTTACCTTGGCAACATGTCAGAGTGGTCATACCTTCCTGTCTGGTGGTAATGGGGTTACCTTGGTAACATGTCAGAGTGGTCATACCTTCCTGTCTGGTGGTAATGGGGTTACCTTGGCAACATGTCAGAGTGGTCATACCTTCCTGTCTGGTGGTAATGGGGTTACCTTGGCAACATGTCAGAGTGGTCATACCTTCCTGTCTGGCGGTAATGGGGTTACCTTGGTAACATGTCAGAGTGGTCATACCTTCCTGTCTGGTGGTAATGGGGTTACCTTGGCAACATGTCAGAGTGGTCATACCTTCCTGTCTGGTGGTAATGGGGTTACCTTGGCAACATGTCAGAGTGGTCATACCTTCCTGTCTGGCGGTAATGGGGTTACCTTGGCAACATGTCAGAGTGGTCATACCTTCCTGTCTGGTGGTAATGGGGTTACCTTGGCAACATGTCAGAGTCGTCATACCTTCCTGTGTTGTGTCCCATATGCAACAGGAATGCAGAGGGTTTCTCCCTCCCCATATTGACTGATACCATTCAATTCAATAATAAAAAAAGACAATACAAGTAAAAGTTGTGTCTATATGATAACTAACCCGGATTTGCAAGTTAGGTAGCTAGCTAGCTAGCATTCGGGGGCTTTGTCTGCTACCCAAAACAACATGCCTGTTCTCATAAAAGTCTATTGTGTATTTTCTAGGGGAAAATAAATGAAGGATGGTACTTGTCTACTACAAATATCGCTATGGCAGCAAATAGTAAAATGTAATAGCAAGCACTCAGAAACCTACACAGCTGGTTGCATAGTAACGGTGTCAGCGTCACTGGCCTGAATCTATTCTGTAGTTACAGTACTTTGCTTCCAAACTAGAGAAAGTTATTTTCCTCGCTATATGTTTATTGAGTGATGTAATTTTATTTCATTCACAGGCTATGTACAGAACCTGGTGGTGGGAACCACCCCTACCATATCAGCAGCTGTTCCAGAAGACTGAGGCAGTGGCCAGACACCAGTCCCACTTCAGAGTAATGGACGACACTTCAATCAGGTTGGTCACTTTTGATTTGACATTTTAGTCATTTAGCAGACGCTCTTATCCAGAGCGACTTACAGGAGCAATCAGGGTTAAGTGCCTTGCTCAAGGGCACATCGACAGATTTTTCACCTAGTCGACTCGGGGATTAGAACCAGCAACCTTTCGGTTACTGGCACAACGCTCTTAACCACTAAGCTACCTGGTCAATGGTCAAAATACTATCTGTCCAGGAATTCACCTAACCACAATTGATAATGTAATCAGTGCTGTGTTAATGTGCGTCTTGATAATGTAATCAGTGCTGTGTGTTAATGTTTCTGACGGGACAACAAGTGATTCACCGTACAGGAAGGGAGAATATGTGCACATTGTTATATCAGGTAGAGCACGGCTTCCACAGTATGACGTGTGAAGGACGGTTTATTCTACATGGGGAACGGTTACACAGTCTTCAAAACACTTCCTTTAGAATATCTACATAACTGCTGGGTCAGTGGCTACAGAGGGTGGTATGAGAAGAAGAGGACCATCTTCCCGCATCTCACGTCCGTCTGGAGTTATTGAACTCTGCCTGTTGGACGCACGAGGCAAACTCTGTCATGTCCAGGATGGAGTGTCGTGCTCTCCGCCCCTCCTGCCACACCACCGCACCCTGTCCATAACCTGTAACACATGACGTAGATGGAAGGGGCTTCATCACCCACTGGAGACTTGAAGACAGAACCTTACCCAGAGAGCTGTGCAGGACAGTTGTGTTAGACAGACACATATAATGTCATTCTAGTTCTGGTTAGACAGTTGAAGTTGTACTCTACACACAACCTATTTTGATTTGCTAGGTAAGTGAAGTCAAAAAAATTAAAAATTAAAATAATCATAATTTCTTTATAAGCACACCGATGTCATTTTTACAGCATAAAATGTTTTGTCTTTGTAACAAACACAGTCATCGATTTTTTGTTTGTTGATAAATGGTATCTACACTCAAGCTGGGTGATGTTTGTGCAATGTCCACATGTAGCCTTCACCGGTTGTAGGGATATTAGTAGTTCTGGGATTTGTCGCCCAGGAAAGATCTAACAGCGGACAAAAAGGAGAGAGGAGACCAAACTAGCCAGTTATAGAACATTGTGTTGGCAGCCGAGCTGACTGAACACAGGGCATTCAAACTGGCAGTTGAAACTAGAGCTATCGCCAAGCTGTGCTAGCTAGCTGCTGTCAGGTTGGCTAAACACAAGGTCAGCGCAGGCTTTCGCTTACACATAGAACTGAATCAGCTGACCATCTTGAGATGGGCGAGTCAGTCAGGAGGGGAGAAGTCCTCAACTTCAAAACTTTGATATCTCCATGGCAACGCTAACTCACTGTACTCACTACTAGCCTTGTTCGTTGTGATTGAATAATAATAAGGCAATTAAATGGCAAAGACACACCCAAGAAACACCCACATCAAACTCGTTTGCCTTCAGTCATGAAGTGATTAATACTGGAGTTCATGGAAGAGTAACGACTAATATTATGCTCTGATTAGAAAATATGCCGAAAAAAAGTCAAACAGGGAGGAGTGTGTTCCAGTTATTATTAAAGATGAATCCAGCTATTTTTTTAACTTTTCCTGTTGAAAAACAATATCCCACGTATAAATACGATAATGTACACACACGTAAGGGTAAAAAAATATGTTGAGCAAAATAGTGTTTTTTAGACACAAGTGCAAACTTCATGGAGTAGACCACTCTAGGAGTTGGTCTGATGGTCTGATGTGATCGACCTCCCACAATCACCCCCCCCCCCCCCCCACCCCCTCCCCCACACACACACACACACAAACACAGACGGAAATGTGGTTTACCTCGAAGCAGACAGACAGGTTCCTCTTGAGGGCGATCTCATTGACCAGACTGATCTCTGACTTAGAGGCATCACTCCCCTCATCCACCTTCTGCTCCTCAGAGCTCTAGAATCACACAGAACAACAGAACATTAAAACTCCCCTCGTCCACCTTCTGCTCCTCAGAGCTCTAGAATCACACAGAACAACAGAACATTAAAACTCCCCTCGTCCACCTCCTTCTGCTCCTCAGAGCTCTAGAATCACACAGAACAACAGAACATTAAAACTCCCCTCGTCCACCTCCTTCTGCTCCTCAGGGCTCTAGAATCACACAGAACAACAGAACATTAAAACTCCCCTCGTCCACCTCCTTCTGCTCCTCAGGGCTCTAGAATCACACAGAACAACAGAACATTAAAACTCCCCTCGTCCACCTCCTTCTGCTCCTCAGGGCTCTAGAACCACACAGAACAACAGAACAGAACATTAGCTGGGATGGGAGGGTCATATGTACAGGGACCTGGGATTGACCTGGGATTGACCTGGGATTGACCTGGGATTGACCTGGGATTGACCTGGGATTGACCTGGGATTGTGGGGGTTCCTGTAGTATATCACTACCTGTATTTTAAAAACACTGTCATGTCTGAATTGTACCATTTGTAACTGTACCAAACCTTGCCAAAAATGTCTACTGCTGTTTACAATGATTGGTATTTATAAAACAATTATTGAACCAGAACATCAGAATGTCATTAGAATGTCAAAACACAATGGGAGAGCAGAGCAGTGACATTTAAAAATGTTCTAGCACTTTATTTTGTTTTCAGGCAGAATCATCTTCAGAACGTCAGGACACTGAAGAACTCTAACAGGAACTAATCTAGTTCCTCTCTTAAAGCGCCAGCATGCTTAGGAGAGGAGAGGAGAGGAGAGGAGAGGAGAGGAGAGGAGAGGAGAGGAGAGGAGAGGAGAGGAGAGGAGAGGAGTGGAGAGGAGAGGAGAGGAGAGGAGAGGGTGGAGAGGAGAGGAGAGGAGAGGAGAGGAGAGGAGAGGAGAGGAGAGGAGAGGAGAGGAGAGGAGAGGAGAGGAGAGGAGAGGAGAGGAGAGGAGAGGAGGAAGTAGAGAGGTGAGAGTGGAGCGAGGAGTGGAGAGGAGAGGACTTGTCATCTAATCATCAAGCCCTCAATGAGCTGAATGAGGTGTGTTTGTCCAGGGATACAATACAAATGTGTACTGGAGGTACTGGAGGACCAGGGTTAGGAAACACTGCTCTACCCCGTCCAACTGGTCTGACAACACATCTCTCATGTCAACGCCTTCCCTCGGAAAACAAGGATTTTCTTCTTCCTCACTCTCTCTCACAAACACACAGAGGTACACACAACTTCATGTATGTTTCATGGTGTTTCATGGCTCCAGGCCTAATCTGAGATGTATGACCATATAAGAGACACATATTTCCCTCAGATTACAGAGATCCACAAAGAATTTGAAAACAAACCCAATTTTGAAAACTCCCTTATCTACTGGGTGAAAAACCACAGTGTGCCATCACAGCAGCAAGATTTGTGACCTGTTGCCACAAGAAAAGGGCAACCAGTGAAGAACAAACACCATTGTAAATACAACCCATATTTATGTTTATTTATTTTCCCTTTTGTACTTTAACTATTTGCACATTGTTACAACACTGTATATATACATAATATGACATTTGAAAAGTCTTTATTCTTTTGGAACTTATGAGTCTAATGTTTACTGTTAATAATTATTGTTTACTATCTACTTCACTTGCTTTGGCAATGTTAACATACGTTTCCCATGCCAATAAAGCCCTTAAATTGAAATTGAATTGAAATTGAGCGAGATGGCACAGCTAACAGCAGTGAAGGAGGAGAGAGGAACACATGGCACAGCTAACAGCAGTGAAGGAGGAGAGAGAGGAACACATGGTACAGCTAACAGCACTGCAGGGGGAGGGAGAGGAAATGGTGGCCACAGCACTCACTGCAGGGGTTTGGGCACTCTGGTGCCCAAACACTAGGCATGCCCTGGAGCTGCTGTCAGAGGACAGACTAGGGTCCCCCAGCCACATTATAATTCACACGGGCACAAACGACCTGAGGGCCCAGCAGGAAATGGTGGCCACAGCACTCAAGGGAGTGATTGAAAAAGCTTCTTCCACTTTCCCCAACGCACAAGTGGTGATCTCCACCCTGCTACCACAAAAATACTTTCACCTTGCCACCATACAGCGGGTGAAGGCAAGCATTTCCCGGGACTGTGCCTCAAAACCTAATGTCTACCTGGCCCACCACTCCACCCTGGACATGAACAGCCTTTAGGACCAGCTCCACCTATACAAGGCAGCAATTCCAACTTTTGCCAGGACTCTGAAGGACATCACCCTCAACCGCAGCACCTCACACAGGAGCAACAGAGCAATGGACACCCCGCCCAGACCAGCGAGACACCCTCCCGAAGGACCTGCACCGAGAGATCCCACGCCAAGAGGACCTACACCCAGACCACAGCATCACCAGCCACACCCCAACCAGCTAAGACCACAGCAAGCAAACCCTGGCCACACCCTATAAAGGCCCCCCCATATCAGACCTATGCCCCTTCTGCCCGCCCCATGCCCCCCATCCCTGCAGCAAGGACCTCAACATGACAGCAGGACATTTGCCCAGGCCGTGAGCAGAGCAACAGGCCCAACCCCCCCTAATGCACCCCCCCCCAAGCCCCATCCTGCGACCTAAGAGGTATGTATCAGATGCTCAACATGCTCTGCTCCACCTACTGTAATGGTCCGGGCCTAAACCACACGAAAACAACACTAGACACTATGGAACACAAAGCCTTCACTATCTCATCCTGGAATATACAAGGTCTGAGGTCATCTGCCTTTGGCCTAAAGAGCAGGAACCCAGACTTCATCAAAGAAATTGGAAATACAGACATTGTCATCCTACAAGAAACATGGTATAGAGGAGATGGACCCACTGGTTGCCCTCTAGGTTACAGAGAGCTGGTAGTCCCATCCACCAAACTACCAGGTGTGAAACAGGGAAGGGACTCAGGGGGTATGCTAATTTGGTATAGAGCAGACCTAACTCACTCTATTAAATTAATCAAAACAGGAACATTTTACATCTGGCTAGAAATTAATAAGGAAATGATCTCAACAGAGAAAAATTTCCTCCTGTGTGCTACCTATATCCACCCACTAGAATCCCCATACTTTAATGAAGACAGTTTCTCCATCCTGGAGGGGGAAATCAATCATTTCCAGACCCAGGGACATGTACTAGTCTGTGGCAACCTAAATGCCAGAACTGGATAAGAACCTGACACTCTCAGCACACAGTGGGACAAACACCTACCTGGAGGTGACAGCATTCCCTCCCAAATATGCCCCCTTTGACACAACTATGACAAAAGAACCAACAAAAACGGGTCACAACTCCTGCAGCTCTGTCGCACGCTGGGTCTGTACATAATCAATGGTAGGCTTCGAGGAGACTCCTATGGTAGGTACACCTACAGCTCATCCCTTGGCAGTAGTACTGTAGATTACTTTATCACTGACCTCAACCCAGAGTCTCTCAGAGCGTTCACAGTCAGCCCACTGACACCCCTATCAGATCACAGCAAAATCACAGTCTACTTGAACAGAGCAATACTCAATCATGAGGCATCAAAGCCAAAGGAACTGCACAATATTAAGAAATGCTTAACAGCAACCTTGGGAAAATCCTCTGCATTATAATTAACAGCAGACTTGTACATTTCCTCAGTGAAAACAATGTACTGAGAAAATGTCAAATTGGCTTTTTACCAAATTACCGTACGACAGACCACGTATTCACCCTGCACACCCTAATTGACAAACAAACAAACCAAAACAAAGACAAAGTCTTCTCATGCTCTGTTGATTTCTAAAAAGCTTTTGACTCAATTTGGCATGAGGGTCTGCTATACAAATTGATGGAAAGTGGTGTTGGGGGAAAAACACAAGACATTATAAAATCGATGTACACAAACAACAAGTGTGCGGTTAAAATTGGCAGAAAACACACATTTCTTTCCACAGGGCCGTGGGGTGTGACAGGGATGCAGCTTATGCCCCACCCTCTTTTTTGGTTACTACATGATTCCATATGTGTTATTTCATAGTTTTGATGTCTTCACTATTATTCTACAATGTAGAAAATAGTACAAATAGAGAAAAACCCTCAAATGAGTAGGTGTGTCCAAACTTTTGACTGGTACTGTTTGTTAAAGTGTTCAACAATTCAAAGTATATTTTATATTTGAGATTCTTCAAATAGCCACCCTTTCCCTTGATGACAGCTTTGCACACTCTTGGCATTCTCTCAACCAGCTTCACCTGGAATGCTTTTCCAACAGTCTTGAAGGAGTTCCCACATATGCTGAGCACTTGTTGGCTGCTTTTCCTTCACTCTGCGGTCCGACTCATCCCAAACCATCTCAATTGGGTTAAGGTCAGGGGATTGTGGAGGCCAGGTCATCTGATGCAGCACTCCATCACTCTCCTTCTTGGTAAAATAGCCCTTACACAGCCTGGAGGTGTGTTGGGTCATTGTCCTGTTGAAAAACAAATGATAGTCCCACTAAGCCCAAATCGGATGGGATGGCGTATCATTGTAGAATGCTGTGGTAGCCATGCTGGTTAAGTGTGCCTTGAATTCTAAATAAATCACAGACAGTGTCACCAGCAAAGCACCCACACACCATAACAACTCCTCCTCCATGCTTTATGGTGGGAACCACACATGCGGAGATCATCCGTTCACCCACACCACGTCTCACAAAGACACGGCAGTTGGAACCAAATATCTCCAATTTGGACTCCAGACCAAAGGACACATTTCCACCGGTCTAATGTTCATTGCTCGTGTTTCTTGGCCCAAGCAGGTCTCTTCTTCTTATTGGTGTCCTTCAGTAATGGTTTCTTTGCAGCAATTCGACCATGAAGGCCTGATTCACTTGGTCCCCTCTGAACAGTTGATGTTGAGATGTGTCTGTGACTTGAACTCTGTGAAGCATTTATTTGGGCTGCAATTTCTGAGGCTGGTAACTCTAATGAACTTAACCTCTGCAGCAGAGGTAACTCTGGGTCTTCCATTCCTGTGGCCGTCCTCATGAGAGCCAGTTTCATTATAGCACTTTTTAGATTTTTGCGACGACACTTGAAGAAACGTTCAAAGTTCTTGACATTTTCCTTATTGAATGACCTTCATATCTTAAAGTAATGATGGACTGTCGTTTCTCTATACTTATTTGAGCTGTTCTTGCCATAATATGGACTTGGTCTTTTACCAAATAGGGCTGTCATACTGTATACCCCCCCACCTTGTCACAACACAACTGATTGGCTCAAACGCATTAAGAAGGAATGAAATTCCACAAATTAACTTTTAAGAAGGCGCACCTGTTAATTGAAATGCATTCCAGGTGACTACCACATGAAGCTGGTTGAGAGAATGCCAAGAGTGTGCAAAGCTGTCATCAAGGCAAAGGGTGGCTATTTGAAGAATCTCAAATATAAAATATATTTTGATTTGTTCAACACTTTTTTGGTTACTACATGTTTCCATATGGTTTATTTCATAGTTTTTATGTTTTCACTATTACTCTACAATGTAAAATTTTTTAAAAAATAAAGAAAAACCCTTGAATGAGTAGGTGTCCAAACCTTTGACTGGTACTGTACATTGTATATTGTGTATATATCAACGAATTGGCAAGGGCACTAGAACAGTCTGCAGCACCTAGCCTCACCCTACTAGAATCTGAAGTAAAATGTCTGCCAATCCTTTTTTTTTTTTTTTTTTTTTTTGTCATTTAGCAGACGCTCTTATCCAGAGCGACTTACAGGAGCAATTAGGGTTAAGTGCCTTGCTCAAGGGCACATCGACAGATTTTTCACCTAGTCGGCTCGGGGATTAGAACCAGCGACCTTTCGGTTACTGGCACAACGCTCTTAACCACTAAGCTACCTGCCGCCCCATCATCTGGTGATTCTGTCCCCAACCAAGGAGTGCCTACAGCAGCACCTAGATCTTCTGCACAGATTCTGTCAGACCTGGGCCCTGACAGTATATCTCAGTAAGTCAAAAATAATGGTTTTCCAAAAAAGGTCCAGTTGCCAGGACCACAAATACAAATTCCATCTAGACACAGTTGCCCTAGAGCACACAAAAAACTATACATACCTCATAAGTTACAGAACCCATTGCACTTCATGGTTGTGAGGTCTGGGGTCCGCTCACCAACCAAGAATTCACAAAATGGGACAACACCAAATTGAGACTCTGCATGCAGAATTATGCAAAAATATCCTCTGTGTACAACGTTAAACACCAAATAATGCATGCAGAGCAGAATTAGGCCGATACTGCTAATTATCAAAATCCAGAAAAGAGCTGTTAAATACTACAACCCTCTAAAAGGAAGCGATTCCCAAACCTTCCATAACAAAGCCATCACCTACAGAGAAATTAACCTTGAGAAGAGTCCCCTAAGCATGCTGGTCCTGGGGCTCTGTTCACAAACACAAACAGACCACACAGAGCCCCAGGACAGCAACACAATTAGACCCAACGAAATCATGAGAAAACAAAAAGATAAATTACTTGACACATTGGAAAGAATTAACAAAAACAGAGCAAACTAGAATGCTATTTGGCCCTAAACAGAGAGTACACAGTGGCAGAATACTTGACCACTGTGACTGACCCAAACTTAAGGAAAGCTTTGACTATGTACAGACTCAGTGAGCATAGCCTTGCTATTGAGAGAGGTCGCCATAGGCAGACCTGGCTCTCCAGAGAAGACAGGCTATGTGCACACAAAATTAGGTGGAAACTGAGCTGCACTTCCTAACCTCCTGCCAAATGTATGACCATATTAGAGACACATATTTCCCTCAGATTACACAGACCCACAAAAACTTGAAATCAAATCCAATTTTGATAAACTCCCATATCTATTGGGTCAAATACCACAGTGTGCCATCACAGCAGCAATATTTGTGACCTATTGCCACAAGAAAAGGGCAACCAGTGAAGAACAAACACCATTGTCAATACAACCCGTATTTATATTTGTAGTGGAACAGGTTGAGAGCTTCAAGTTCCTTGGTGTCCACATCACCAACGAACTATCATGGTCCAAACACACCAAGACAGTCGTGAAGAGGGCACGACAAAGCCTATTCCCCCTCAGGAGACTAAAAAGATTTGGCATGGGTCCTCAGATCCTCAAAAAATTCTACAGCTGCACCATCGAGAGCATCCTGACTGGTTGCATCACCGCCTGGTATGGCAACTGCTTGGCCTCTGACCGCAAGGCACTACAGAGGGTAGTGCGTACGGCCCAGTACATCACTGGGGCAAAGCTCCCTGCCATCCAGGACCTCTATACCAGGCGGTGTCAGAGGAAGGCCCTCAAAATTGTCAAAGACTCCAGCCACCCTAGTCATAGACTGTTCTCTCTGCTACCGCACGGCAAGCGGTACCGGAGTGCCAAGTCTAGGTCCAAAAGACTTCTCAACAGCTTCTACCCCCAAGCCATAAGACTCCTGAACAGCTAATCATGGCTACCCGGACTATTTGCACTGCCCCCCCACCCCATCCTTTTTACGCTGCTGCTACTCTGTTAAGTATTTATGCATAGTCACTTTAACTCTACCCACATGTACATATTACCTCAACTACCTCAACTAGCCGGTGCCCCCGCACATTGACTCTGCAACGGTACCCCCCTGTATATATAGCCTCCCTACTGTCACTTTATTTGACTTCTGCTCTTTTTTTCTCAACACTTTTTTTGTTGTTGTTTTATTCTTACTTTTTTTGTTTAAAATAAATGCACTGTTGGTTAAGGGCTGTAAGTAAGCATTTCACTGTAAAGTCTGCACCTGTTGTATTCGGCGCATGTGACCAATAACATTTGATTTGATTTGATTTATATTTATTTATTTTTCCTTTTGTACTTATTGTACTATTATTTTGGAACTTGTGTGAGTGTAATATTTACTGTTCACTTTTTATTGTTTATTTCACTTTTCTTTATCCATTTCACTTGCTTCTGCAATGTAAACATATGTTTCCCATGCCAATATAGCCCCTTGATTTGAATTAAATTGAATTCAGAGAGAAAGAGAGAGGGAGAGAGGGAGAGAGAGAGGTCATGAACTCAAACATGTCCTAAACTTTTCTGCCAAAATATAGATTTAGAGTTAGATAAACGTGGACCTATAAAAGGATACTACCCTCTATAACATAACCTTCCCTTTAAATCAAAACTCCAAAATTAACTGGAAGGATTCCGACTACCAAGGACTATTCAGGACTATCCAGGACTATCCAGGACTATTCAGGACTATCCAGCAAACTTTCACACAGCAGGAACCTGAAAATACCATCCAACCTGGAACTGAGTTTCAGAAGAAGGAGGCCACCTGCCCCATGATTGTTGTCTGGGTCTCTGCTGACTGGAGTGTGTTGACCTGCTCGTCTGTGCAGAGCCTATCAGAGTACAGTTCTCCTCAGAAAAAAAAATGATGCTGCATGAAAAGACAACAAGCAGAAGCTCCTCAGGGACAATCCAGAGACACTATTTATTGTTACAAGACTGGGTACATAAGCAACTTAATTTTACACACAGACAATCCCCTGGCATGGCACAGTGCTATTAGAGCACACTACCCCTCTTTCAAGAGAGAGGGTATTTGGCCAGGGTGGAAACTCAGAATACTGGAAAATTGAGGCACCTGAAACTGAGACAGTCTGTCAATTTGTACAAGGTTGTTGTGCTGCAGGGAAACTTCAAAACACTTCTAACAGGACTTTTACAGAATCAAACAGATAGCACAGCAAGATAAGCTCTCTCGGTGACGACTCCCCCACCCCAAGTGAGTCGGTCCACACCCCCACAGACGAGCAGGTCAACACACTCCAGTCAGCAAAGACCCAGACAACAGTCCATCACAACAACACCCCCTCACCCAGACCCAGAGAGCTGGAGGGGGATAGAGACATGTCTGCACTCTGGACTGTGGTGAGAAAACTTCAACAGGAGAACGAGGAGGAGCGGAAGGAGGCCCAGCGGCAGGAGAAGATGAGAGAGGAGGAGGAGGAGGTGAGAAAGATGAGGTGCAACAGAGAACAACCAATGTTAGAGCTGGCCACCCCCCCCCCCCACCAACCCAGCAGAACCCACTAGAGGTCTGCACGGGTCAAATTTCTTCTTCCCACTCCCGCCCGCACCCACAGCGTTTCATACCGCTCTCCCCCGCACCCGCTGGCTTTCCGTCCAACTCCCACCGTCTACCGGAAGAACTGGTCCCAAACCCAACCGCAGTCCCGCAATGTTATTTTAGGCGTATGTGACGCAGCTCACACCAACCATGGTCCCAGCAATTATGCGCCCTAAAGGCTTACGAAATAACTTAGGAAATAGGTAAAATTACCAGAGATTCTCACGTGGCCCATTATATTAGGCTATCTGTGTTACTGGGTGTCACGTTCGTCTAATGACGGGTCAGACCAAGGCGCAGCGTGATATACGTACATGTTTATTAAACCAAATAAACACAACGACAAAACAACAAACTGAACGAAAAGTCCAAGGTAGCATACAACATACAACATACAACATACAACATACAACATACAACATACAACATACAACATACAACATACAACATACAACATACAACATACAGAACAAGATCCCACAACTAATGCGTGCCAACAGGCTGCCTAAGTATGGTCCGCAATCAGAGACAACGAGCGACAGCTGCCTCCGATTGGGAACCACACTGGCCAACATAGATCCACACATTCTAGAATATACAACATAGAACATACACAACAAAGAATATACACACCCTGACTCAACATATAAGAGTCCCCTGAGTCAGGGCGTGACACTGGGCTATATCAGCCAATATTCTAGATGTAGTGTGAAGAGAGCGGAGTTGGAGAGACTTGCATTTTTATAGCCTACCTTTTAGGAGTGGGAAGATATTCAGACTGAGAAATATGGGTGATCAATATTTATTTCTAGGCAATGTAGTAAACCACAGCCTAATCATATTTAGGAAGTACATTTCCTTGGAAATATAACTACCCCGTGCTTCTCAGCCCATGCACATGCGCACCTGATCTCGCAGGTATGGCTACTGAACGTAAAGCAGCATGAATGATGACAGTGACACTACGTTTTGGATAGTCCTATAGGATATAGCCTACCATAGTCCTATGGTACCATAGTAGCCTAACCTATCTCCCTCACCATAGTAACCTAACATACCTCCCTCACCATAGTAACCTAACCTACCTCCCTCACCATAGTAACCTAACCTACCTCCCTCACCATAGTAGCCTAACCTACCTCCCTCACCATAGTAACCTAACCTATTTCCATCACCATAGTAACCTAACCTACCTCCCTCACCATAGTAACCTAACCTATTTCCATCACCATAGTAACCTAACCTACCTCCCTCACCATAGTAGCCTAACCTACCTCCCTCACCATAGTAACCTAACCTACCTCCCTCACCATAGTAACCTAACCTACCTCCCTCACCATAGTAACCTAACCTACCTCCCTCACCATAGTAACCTAACCTATTTCCATCACCATAGTAACCTAACCTACCTCCCTCACCATAGTAACCTAACCTATTTCCATCACCATAGTAACCTAACCTACCTCCCTCACCATAGTAACCTAACCTATTTCCATCACCATAGTATCCTAACCTACCTCCCTCACCATAGTAACCTAACCTACCTCCCTCACCATAGTAACCTAACTTACCTCCCTCACCATAGTAACCTAACCTACCTCCCTCACCATAGTAACCTAACCTACCTCCCTCACCATAGTAGCCTAACCTACCTCCCTCACCATAGTAACCTAACCTACCTCCCTCACCATAGTAACCTAACCTACCTCCCTCACCATAGTATCCTAACCTACCTCCCTCACCATAGTATCCTAACCTACCTCCCTCACCATAGTAACCTAACCTACCTCCCTCACCATAGTAACCTAACCTACCTCCCTCACCATAGTAACCTAACCTACCTCCCTCACCATAGTAACCTAACCTACCTCCCTCACCATAGTAACCTAACCTACCTCCCTCACCATAGTAGCCTAACCTACCTCCCTCACCATAGTAACCTAACCTACCTCCCTCACCATAGTAACCTAACCTACGTCCCTCACCATAGTAACCTAACCTACCTCCCTCACCATAGTAACCTAACCTACCTCCCTCACCATAGTAACCTAACCTACCTCCCTCACCATAGTAACCTAACCTACCTCCCTCACCATAGTAACCTA
Source organism: Coregonus ussuriensis (assembly GCA_031479575.1). Taxonomy (NCBI): domain Eukaryota; kingdom Metazoa; phylum Chordata; class Actinopteri; order Salmoniformes; family Salmonidae; genus Coregonus; species Coregonus ussuriensis. Next base: position 2,843,343 of record CM062479.1, on the reverse strand, counting down.
ACATACCTCCCTCACCATAGTAACCTAACCTACCTCCCTCACCATAGTAGCCTAACCTACGCTCCCTCACCATAGTAACCTAACCTACCTCCCTCACCATAGTAACCTAACCTATTTCCATCACCATAGTAACCTAACCTACCTCCCTCACCATAGTAACCTAACCTACCTCCCTCACCATAGTAACCTAACCTACCTCCCTCACCATAGTAACCTAACTTACTTCCCTCACCATAGTAACCTAACCTACCTCCCTCACCATAGTAACCTAACCTATTTCCATCACCATAGTAACCTAACCTACCTCCCTCACCATAGTAACCTAACCTACCTCCCTCACCATAGTAACCTAACCTACCTCCCTCACCATAGTAACCTAACCTACCTCCCTCTCCATAGTAACCTAACCTACCTCCCTCACCATAGTAGCCTAACCTACCTCCCTCACCATAGTAACCTAACCTACCTCCCTCACCATAGTAACCTAACCTACCTCCCTCACCATGGTAACCTAACCTACCTCCCTCACCATAGTAACCTAACCTACCTCCCTCACCATAGTAACCTGACCTACCTCCCTCACCATAGTATACTAACCTCCCTCCCTCACCATAGTAGCCTAACCTACCTCCCTCACCATAGTAACCTAACCTACCTCCCTCACCATAGTAACCTAACCTACCTCCCTCACCATAGTAACCTAACCTACCTCCCTCTACAGCAGTCAGTCTGTAACGTCTGGAGGAGATAAGGACAGCAGTGATTCTGCTGATAACAGAACTACTTCATAGGAGGGTTTTCTGTGACTAATGAATGTTTTCCTTCCCTTCTAGTATTTATTTTATTAGGATCCCAGTTAGCTGTTGCCAAGGCAGCCACTACTCTTCCTGGTGTCCAAACAGTTACAAAACAACAAAGCAATAGTCCACAGAATAAATCAAATAAAACATCACACAACACCTTGTACACTGCTCCACCGTTACACATGGACACTGCTCCACCGTTACACATGTACACTGCTCCACCGTTTCACATGTACACTGCTCCACCGTTACACATGTACACTGCTCCACCGTTACACATGTGCACTGCTCCACCGTTACACCTTGTACACTGCTCCACCGTTACACATGTGCACTGCTCCACCGTTACACCTTGTACACTGCTCCACCGTTACACATGTACACTGCTCCACCGTTACACATGGACACTGCTCCACCGTTACACATGTACACTGCTCCACCGTTACACATGTACACTGCTCCACCGTTACACATGTGCACTGCTCCACCGTTACACCGTGTACACTGCTCCACCGTTACACATGTACACTGCTCCACCGTTACACATGTACACTGCTCCACCGTTACACATGTGCAATGCTCCACCGTTTCACATGTACACTGCTCCACCGTTACACATGTACACTGCTCCACCGTTTCACATGTACACTGCTCCACCGTTACACATGTGCACTGCTCCACCGTTACACATGTACACTGCTCCACCGTTACACATGTACACTGCTCCACCGTTACACATGTACACTGCTCCACCGTTACACATGTACACTGCTCCACCGTTACACATGTACACTGCTCCACCGCTACACATGTACACTGCTCCACCGTTACACATGGACACTGCTCCACCGTTACACATGGACACTGCTCCACCGTTACACATGTACACTGCTCCACCGTTACACATGTACACTGCTCCACCGTTACACATGTACACTGCTCCACCGTTACACATGTACACTGCTCCACCGTTACACATGTGCACTGCTCCACCGTTACAAATGTACACTGCTCCACCGTTACAAATGTATACTGCTCCACCGTTACACATGTACACTGCTCCACCGTTACACATGTACAATCTACAATATTACAATTTGTGGATGTGTGCATATGCCACCAGAGGTCTCTTCACAGTCCGCGTTGTGCAGTTGAGGTGTAGTTTTACCTGTTTTGTTATCTGTTTTTACCATGTAGTCATGGCTCTCTGTAGTACTGTGCATTTCCCAGCCTCTGTTCTGGACATGGGGACTGTGAAGAGACCTCTGGTGGCATGTCTTGTGGGCAATGCATGAGTGTCTGAGCTGTGTGTTAGCTGTTTGAACAGAACGTTCCGTGCATTCAACACGTCAATACAGTAGTGATGCATGTCAATCTCTCCTCTACTTTGAGCCAGGAGAGATTGACATGCATGTCATTGATGTTAGCTCTCTGTGTACAATTTAAAGGGCCGGCCGTACTGCTCTGTTCTGGGACAAGATGGGGGTTAAGGGGGCGAGGGTGTTTAGTCTAAACATTACTAGGCTAGTTGTTATATATATTCCTCCAGGGCCTGTATTAAAGGCTATCCACTTCATCAGGGTCAATTACAGTACATCACAATGCAGGCAGGTCAGAGAAATAATGGCTCCCCATTGGCTCGTAGTGAAGGGACGAGAAACAAAATGCCTGGACATACAGTCTACTGTCTCTTCTGTAGACGTCTGTACACTGTAGACTTCTATTAAACTCTAGTTCTCCTGGCTCCCCTAATCTATTCCCCTCTCTTTCTCCTGGCTCTGGCCCTTTTTATATGCCTGTGTGTCTGTGTGAGACCCCCTCTCCAGGGGCAGAGGGGTATGGAAATATGAGAGAGAGGTAAAGAAAGGGAGAGAGACTCACAGAGAGAGAGGAAGGAGAGAGGAGAGGGAGAGAGAGGTAGAGGAGAGAGGAGAGGGAGAGAGAGGTAGAGGAGAGAGGAGAGGGAGAGAGGGGTAGAGGAGAGAGGAGAGGGAGAGAGAGGAAGGAGAGAGGAGAGGGAGAGAGAGGTAGAGGAGAGAGGAGAGGGAGAGAGAGGTAGAGGAGAGAGGAGAGGAGAGGGAGAGAGAGGTAGAGGAGAGAGGAGAGGGAGAGAGGGGTAGAGGAGAGAGGAGAGGGAGAGAGGGGAAGGAGAGAGGAGAGGGAGAGAGAGGTAGAGGAGAGAGGAGAGGGAGAGAGAGGTAGAGGAGAGAAGAGAGGGTAGAGAGGGGTAGAGGAGAGAGGAGAGGGAGAGAGAGGTAGAGGAGAGAGGAGATGGAGAGAGAGGTAGAGGAGAGAGGAGAGGGAGAGAGAGGAGAGAGGAGAGAGGAGAGGGAGAGAGAGGTAGAGGAGAGAGGAGAGGGAGAGAGAGGAGAGAGGAGAGGGAGAGGGAGAGAGAGGTAGAGGAGAGAGAGGTAGAGGAGAGAGGAGAGGGAGAGAGAGGTAGAGGAGAGAGGAGAGGGAGAGAGGTAGAGGAGAGAGGAGAGGGAGAGAGAGGTACAGGAGAGAGGAGAGGGAGAGAGAGGAAGGAGAGAGGAGAGGGAGAGAGAGGTAGAGGAGAGAGGAGAGGGAGAGAGAGGTAGAGGAGAGAGGAGAGGGAGAGAGAGGTAGAGGAGAGGTAGAGGAGAGGTAGAGGAGAGATGCGAGGGAGAGAGAGGTAGAGGAGAGAGGAGAGGTAGAGGAGAGGTAGAGGAGAGGGGCGAGGGAGAGAGAGGTAGAGGAGAGAGGAGAGGGAGAGAGAGGTAGAGGAGAGGTAGAGGGAGACGGAGAGGTAGAGGAGAGAGGAGAGGGAGAGAGGGGTAGAGGAGAGAGGAGAGGGAGAGAGAGGAAGGAGAGAGGAGAGGGAGAGAGAGGTAGAGGAGAGAGGAGAGGGAGAGAGAGGTAGAGGAGAGAGGAGAGGGAGAGAGGGGTAGAGGAGAGAGGAGAGGGAGAGAGAGGTAGAGGAGAGAGGAGATGGAGAGAGAGGTAGAGGAGAGAGGAGAGGGAGAGAGAGGAGAGAGGAGAGAGGAGAGGGAGAGAGAGGTAGAGATGAGAGGAGAGGGAGAGAGAGGAGAGAGGAGAGGGAGAGGGAGAGAGAGGTAGAGGAGAGAGAGGTAGAGGAGAGAGGAGAGGGAGAGAGAGGTAGAGGAGAGAGGAGAGGGAGAGAGGTAGAGGAGAGAGGAGAGGGAGAGAGAGGTACAGGAGAGAGGAGAGGGAGAGAGAGGAAGGAGAGAGGAGAGGGAGAGAGAGGTAGAGGAGAGAGGAGAGGGAGAGAGGTAGAGGAGAGGTAGAGGAGAGGTAGAGGAGTGATGCGAGGGAGAGAGAGGTAGAGGAGAGAGGAGAGGTAGAGGAGAGGTAGAGGAGAGGGGCGAGGGAGAGAGAGGTAGAGGAGAGGTAGAGGGAGAGAGAGGTAGAGGAGAGAGGAGAGGAGAGAGGAGAGGGAGAGAGAGGTAGAGGAGAGGTAGAGGAGAGAGGAGAGGGAGAGAGAGGTAGAGGAGAGAGGAGAGGGAGAGGAGAGGGAGAGAGGGGTAGAGGAGAGAGGAGAGGGGGAGAGAGGTAGAGGAGAGAGGAGAGGAGAGAGGTAGAGGAGAGGTAGAGGAGAGAGGAGAGGGAGAGAGAGGTAGAGGAGAGAGGAGAGGGAGAGGAGAGGGAGAGAGGGGTAGAGGAGAGAGGAGAGGGAGAGAGAAGTAGAGGAGAGGTAGAGGGAGAGAGGAGAGGGAGAGGGAGGGAGAGGAGAGGGAGAGGAGAGGGAGAGAGAGGGAGAGAGGGGTAGAGGAGAGAGGAGAGGGAGAGAGAGGTAGAGGAGAGAGGAGAGGGAGAGAGAAGTAGAGGAGAGGTAGAGGGAGAGAGGAGAGGGAGAGGGAGGTAGAGGAGAGAGGAGAGGGAGAGAGGGGTAGAGGAGAGAGGAGAGGGAGAGAGAGGTAGAGGAGAGAGGAGAGGGAGAGAGGGGTAGAGGAGAGAGGAGAGGGAGAGGGAGGTAGAGGAGAGAGGAGAGGGAGAGAGAGGTAGAGGATAGAGGAGAGGGAGAGAGGTAGAGGAGAGAGGAGAGGTAGAGGAGAGAGGAGAGAGGAGAGGGAGAGGAGAGAGGAGAGGGAGAGAGGAGAGGAGAGGTCCTACCTTTGCATGTTTGGTTACAGCTTTTGCTTTTAATGAGAGACTGGAAATCAATCCTGGCATGTGGAACTTGTTTGTTTAGCTGTGTGCTGCTGGGGAGAATTAAAATCCAGCTCTGCAATCGATCGTGTGTGTGTGTAATCGCTCCAGTTCCCAGTTAAACGCTACAGACGAAGCTTTTCATTTCAAGTTATTATTATTGAATTCTTGTTTCATGGTGAGGCTGAGGCCCAAATGGCACCCTATTCCCACAGGGCTCTGGTCAAAAGTAGTGTACTATGTTGGAAATAGGGTGCCATTTAGAACGCATTCCGAGACAGACGGAGGATGATAGATATGGGGTTGGATAGCAGCTTGAGTGCATCTGGGGAAGTTGGAAGGAATCAGGGGGCAACACAGAAGGAAGGAACACGGAGAGGGAAGAAAAGATAGCATTATATGGATGGGTAATAAAAGGCAGAAAAGTATTCCTACCCAATAAAATCAGAATATTACAACAATACCAGCAGGATGGCCGTGGAGGAGACAACACAACATAAATCATGAGCACACAAACACACAGCCTTGGCCAATCAGCAAGTACATCTAAAACACACAGCCTCTGTCTCCCTCTTCGTCTGTCTTCCTCTTCCTCTCCCACTCCCTCTCCGTCTCCCTCTCCCTCCCCCTCCCTCCCCCTCTCCCTCTCCCTCTCCCTCTCCCTCTCCCTCTCCATCTCCCTCTCCGTCTCCCTCTCCGTCTTCCTCTCCGTCTCCCTCTTCCTCTCCCTCTCCTCTCCGTCTCCCTCCTCATCTCTGTCTCCGTCTCCCTCTTTGTCTCTGTATCCATCTCCCTCTCCGTCTCCCTCTCCGTCTTCCTCTCCGTCTTCCTCTCCGTCTTCCTCTCCGCCTCCCTCCTCATCTCCGTCTCCCTCTTCCTCTCCATCTCCCTCTACGTCTCTGTATCCCTCTACCTCTCTGTCTCCCTCTCACTCTCCGTCTCTGTCTCTCTCCTCCTCTCCGTCTCCCTCTCCGTCTCCCTCTTCATCTTCCTCTCTGTCTCCGTCTTCCTCTCTGTCTCCCTCTCTGTCTCCCTCTCTATCTCCCTCTCCCTCTTCCGTCTCCGTCTCCTTCTTCCTCTTCCGTTTCCGTCTCCCTCTTCATCTTCCTCTCTGTCTCCGTCTTCCTCTCTGTCTCCCTCTCTGTCTCCCTCTCTGTCTCCCTCTCTGTCTCCCTCTCCCTCTTCCCTCTCCGTCTCCCTCTCCATCTCCTTTTCTGTCTCCCTCTCCGTCTCCCTCTCCATCTCCCTCTCTGTCTCCCTCTCTGTCTCCCTCTCCGTCTCCCTCTCCGTCTCCCTCTTCATCTCCCCTGTTGCCTCACATCTTGCTCTATTTCTCCTCCTCTACTCTTTCTACCTCTCTCTATCCCTCCATTCCTTCTCTCCTCTCCATCCATCTGGCCGCCGTTAGTGAGTCAGCGTTTCTCTCTCACCAGGGTCCTCCGCCGCCCCACATCCCCCCTCTCATGATCACGCGTTCTCTCGCTCTCCTTTCCCAGGGCGGGGTGAGTCCTCCTGGCCCTCTCCTCTCACGTCATGCTTGGCCCCAGGGCCTCAGAGGAAATGCCAAGTGAAACATGGGCCAGGGCCAGGAGGGTGTGTCCCAAATGGCACCCTATTCACCACTATGGGTCCTGGTCAAAAGTTGTGCACTACATAGGGAATAGGATGACATTTGGGACGCAACTGAGGACTGGGGAGCTGGGAGGAGAGGAGAGCAGCTGGACTGGAGAAACACACCACTGCACTGGTTACAGGTGCTGAGGGAGGGAGGGAAGGAGGGGGAGTCAGAGATCGAGAGAGGGAGGTAGGGAGGGAGGGAGAATCAGAGATTGAGAGAGAGGGAGGGAGGGAGAGTCAGAGATCGAGAGAGAGGGAGGTAGGGAGGGACGGAGAGTCAGAGATCGAGAGGGAGGGAGGTAGGGAGGGAGGGAGAATCAGAGATCGAGAGAGAGGGAGGGAGGGAGAGTCAGAGATCGAGAGGGAGGGAGGTAGGGAGGGACGGAGAGTCAGAGATCGAGAGGGAGGGAGGGAGGGAGGGACGGCGAGTCAGAGATAGAGAGGGAGGGAGGTAGGGAGGGACGGAGAGTCAGAGATCGAGAGGGAGGGAGGTAGGGAGGGACGGAGAATCAGAGATCGAGAGGGAGGGAGGAACGGAGAGCAAGAGAGAGAGAGAGAGGCCCAATAAACATTGTTCCAGAGTAGGGAGGCTCGTCATTAAGGATGTTGTGATCCACACTGGACACTTAGGGGGAGGGTGTGGAGAGAACAGGAGAACCAGCACCTGGACACCTAGGGGGAGGGTGTGGAGAGAACAGGAGAACCAGCACCTGGACACCTAGGGGGAGGGTGTGGAGAGAACAGGAGAACCAGCACCTGGACACTTAGGGGGAGGGTGTGGAGAGAACAGGAGAACCAGCACCTGGACACCTAGGGGGAGGGTGTGGAGAGAACAGGAGAACCAGCACCTGGACACCTAGGGGGAGGGTGTGGAGAGAACAGGAGAACCAGCACCTGGACACCTAGGGGGAGGGTGTGGAGAGAACAGGAGAACCAGCACCTGGACACCTAGGGGGAGGGTGTGGAGAGAACAGGAGAACCAGCACCTGGACACCTAGGGGGAGGGTGTGGAGAGAACAGGAGAACCAGCACCTGGACACCTAGGGGGAGGGTGTGGAGAGAACAGGAGAACCAGCACCTGGACACCTAGGGGGAGGGTGTGGAGAGAACAGGAGAACCAGCACCTGGACACCTAGGGGAAGGGTGTGGAGAGAACAGGAGAACCAGCACCTGGACACCTAGGGGGAGGGTGTGGAGAGAACAGGAGAACCAGCACCTGGACACCTAGGGGGAGGGTGTGGAGAGAACAGGAGAACCAGCACCTGGACACCTAGGGGGAGGGTGTGTGGAGAGAACAGGAGAACCAGCACCTGGACACCTAGGGGGAGGGTGTGGAGAGAACAGGAGAACCAGCACCTGGACACCTAGGGGGAGGGTGTGGAGAGAACAGGAGAACCAGCACCTGGACACCTAGGGGGAGGGTGTGGAGAGAACAGGAGAACCAGCACCTGGACACCTAGGGGGAGGGTGTGGAGAGAACAGGAGAACCAGCACCTGGACACCTAGGGGGAGGGTGTGGAGAGAACAGGAGAACCAGCACCTGGACACCTAGGGGGAGGGTGTGGAGAGAACAGGAGAACCAGCACCTGGACACCTAGGGGGAGGGTGTGGAGAGAACAGGAGAACCAGCACCTGGACACCTAGGGGGAGGGTGTGGAGAGAACAGGAGAACCAGCACCTGGACACCTAGGGGGAGGGTGTGGAGAGAACAGGAGAACCAGCACCTGGACACCTAGGGGGAGGGTGTGGAGAGAACAGGAGAACCAGCACCTGGACACCTAGGGGGAGGGTGTGGAGAGAACAGGAGAACCAGCACCTGGACACCTAGGGGGAGGGTGTGGAGAGAACAGGAGAACCAGCACCTGGACACCTAGGGGAAGGGTGTGGAGAGAACAGGAGAACCAGCACCTGGACACCTAGGGGGAGGGTGTGGAGAGAACAGGAGAACCAGCACTGTGGGACGTGTGTGTGTGTGTGTACATTTTCAGGGCCGCCTATTTGGGAAAAATAAATATATATATATTTTTTTAAATATATATATATGTTAAAAGTTTGGTCACACCTACTCATTCAAGGGTTTTTCTTTATTTTTACTATTTTCTACATTGTAGAATAATAATGAAGACATCAAAACTATGAAATAAACATATGGAATCATGTAGTAGGAAAAAAAGTGTTAAACAAATCAAAATATATTTTAGCCACCCTTTGCCTTGATGACAGCTTTGCACACTCTTGGCATTCTCTCAACCAGCTTCACCTGGAATTCCTTTCCAACAGTCTTAAAGGTGTTCCCACATATGCTGAGCACTTGTTGGCTGCTTTTCCTTCACTCTGCGGTCCAACTCATCCCAAACCATCTCAATTGGGTTGAGGTCGGGGGATTGTGGAGGCCAGGTCATCTGATGCAGCACTCAATCACTCTCCTTCTTGGTAAAATAGCCCTTACACAGCCTGGAGGTGTGTTGGGGCATTGTCCTGTTGAAAAGCAAATTATAGTCACACTATGCCCAAACCAGATGGGAAGGCGTATCACTGCAGAACACTGTGGTAGCCATGCTGGTTAAGTGTGCCTTGAATTCTGAATAAATCACAGACAGTGTCACCAGCAAAGCACCCCCACACCATAATACCTCCTCCTCCATGCTTTACGGTGGGAAATACACATGCGGAGATCATCCGTTCACCCACACCGCGTCTCACAAAGACACGGCGGTTGGAACCAAAAATCTCAAATTTGGACTCCAGCCCATAGGGACACATTTCCACCGGTCTAATGTCCATTGCTCGTGTTTCTTGGCCCAAGCAAGTCTCTTCTTATTATTAGTGTCCTTTAGTAGTGGTTTCTTTGCAGCAATTCGACCAGGGAGGCCTGATTCACTTGGTCTCCTCTGAACAGTTGATGTTGAGATGTGTCTGTTACTTGAACTCTGTGAAGCATTTATTTGGGCTGCAATTTCTGAGGCTGGTAACTCTAATGAACTTATCCTCTATAGCAGAGGTAACTCTGGGTCTTCCATTCCTGTGGCGGTCCTCATGCGAGCCAGTTTCATTATAGCGCTTGATGGTTTTTGAAATGTTCTGTATTAACTGACCATCATGTCTTAAAGTAATGATGGACTGTCATTTCTCTTTGCTAATTTGAGCTGTTCTTGCCATAATATGGACTTGGTCTTTTACCAAATAGGGCTATCTTCTGTATACCACCCTACCTTGTCACAACACAACTGATTGGCTCAAACACATTAAGAAGGAAATAACTTCAACAAATTAACTTTCAAGATGGCACACCTGTTAATTGAAATGCATTCCAGGTGACTACCTTATGAAGCTGGTTGAGAGAATGCCAAGAGTGTGCAAAGCTGTCATCAAGGCAAAGGGTGGCTATTTGAAGAATCTCAAATATAAAATATATGTTGATTTCTTTAACACATTTTTGGTTACTACATGATTCCATATGTGTTATTTCACAGTTTTGATGTCTTCACTATTATTCTACAATGTAGAAAATAGTAAAAATAAAGAAAAACACTTGAATGAGTAGGTGTGTCCAAACTTTTGACTGGTACTGTACAGTCGTGGTCAAAAGTTTTGAGAATGACACAAGTATTGGTCTTCACAAAGTTCGCTCCTTCAGTGTTATGAGATATTTTTGTCAGATGTTACAATGGTATACTGAAGTATAATTACAAGCATTCCATAAGTGTCAAAGGCTTTTATTGACAATTACATTAAGTTTATGCAAAGAGTCAATATTTGCAGTGTTGACCCTTCTTTTTTAAGACCTCTGCAATCCGCCCTGGCATGCTGTCAATTAACTTCTGGGTCACATCCTGACTGATGGCAGCCCATTCTTGCATAATCAATGCTTGGGGTTTGTCAGAATTTGTGGGTTTTGTTTGTCCACCCGCCTCTTGAGGATCGACCACAAGTTCTCAATGGGATTAAGGTCTGAGGAGTTTCCTGGCCATGGACCCAAAATGTCGATGTTTTGTTCCCCGAGCCACTTAGTTATCACTTTTACCTTATGACAAGGTGCTCCATCATGCTGGAAAAGGCATTGGTCGTCACCAAACTGTTCATGGATGGTTGGGAGAAGTTGCTCTCGGAGGATGTGTTGGTACCATTCTTTACTCATGACTGTGTTCTTAGGCAAAATTGTGAGTGAGCCCACTCCCTTGGCTGAGAAGCAGCCCCACACATGAATGGTCTCAGGATGCTTTACTGTTGGCATGACACAGGACTGATGGTAGCGCTCACCTTGTCTTCTCCGGAGGTGTTTTCCAGATGCCCCAAACAATCAGAAATGGGATTCATTAGAGAAAATGACTTTACCCCAGTCCTCAGCAGTCCAATCCCTGTACCTTTTGCAGAATGTCAGTCTGTCCCTGATGTTTTCCCTGGAGAGAAGTGGCTTCTTTGCTGCCCTATGTCTAAGTCTTAATTGAAAGGAAAAACTAAAAACCTGCAGACACTAGGCATGGAATGAGTTTGTCACCCCTGCTATAGGCATGCAATACCCTGATGAATTTAGTGCTCACATCTCTGACAACTGAACTGTGAGGTGGACAATTATTGTTTTAGGAAAGTAAAACAAATAAAAAATAGCTATAAAGGAATACTGTTTTTGTAATTTGCTATAGGCTGTTTTCAAGGTAAATGTGGCTCATTTGGCCAACATCCCTCATTTATTGATGGCGCTGGCTGTGCCAGGTCGGATCGAAATATATACGGATGGTCCGGGATACATTTTTTTTTTCTCCAGTGAATTAAAATCTTCCCAGTCACATTCTCTGGTGCCAATGGAAACTATGTCCCACACACACACACCGGCGAAAGTCATCCTGAGTCAGACAGGCCTCCCACAGTGACACCAGGCAGAGAAACAGAGAACCAGCCTCTAAGCCCCAATTAAACAACAAACTCTGGATAATTAATCATTTCACAGCGGCATAAAATTATTAATAATATTTCCTTCAATCATCAGACGGAAATACCTCCCCTTGAAATGCCTAAAATTAGAAGGAGAGGAGAAGAGGGGAGAGGAGAGGAGAGGAGAAGAGGGAGAGGAGGGAGAGGAGAGGAGAGGAGAGGAGAGGAGAGGAGAGAGAGAGAGAGAGAGAGAGAGAGAGACACATTGTTACAACACTGTATATATACATAATATGACATTTGAAATGTCTTTATTCTTTTGAAACTTCTGAGTGTAATGTTTACTGTTAATATTTATTGTTTATTTCACTTTTGTTTACTATCTACTTCACTTGCTTTGGCAATGTTAACACACGTTTCCCATGACAATAAAGCCCTTAAATTGAATTGAATTGAATTGAGAGAGGAGAGGAGAGGAGGGGAGGCTCTCTTGGAGGATAGCCTATAAAATATTGCAACATTACAAAATTACAACCAAATACTTTATGTATTTATAAAAGAATTTCCTCATTCAATGAATCAGTGATCAAATGCCTAAAGAGAGATGGTTTTACAACAGCAGTATTTAGCATTGGTTTACTAACGCTCCCGTTCATCAACTGCGCGTCGTCTATTTGCGGTTATTCACGAGTATAACGTTTTTTAGGACATCCGACATGACGTTGACAATACATTATAAATGCTTTATGACTGTTTATAAGGAGCAATGAGCTGTTATGAAGGCTTATAGCAAGTTGTACAATGCTCTATTCCACCTGTCTACTCACATAGGATATGGGGACGAATCAGATTCAAGGAACCTGTGGTACATACAGTGTCTTCAGAAAGTATTCACACCCCTTTGACTTTTTCCACATTATTGTGTTCCAGCCTGAATTTTAAATGGATTACATTGCGATTTTCTTCTGGCCTACACACAACACCCCATAACGTCAAAGTGGAATTATGTTTTTCAAATTTTTAACAAATATCTTTGAAATGAAAAGCTGAAATGTCAATAACTATTCAACCCCTTTGTTATGGCAAGCCTAAATAAGTTCAGGAGTAAATATTTGTTTAGCAAGTCAC
>CM062479.1:2768295-2825795 GCA_031479575.1 Coregonus ussuriensis | reverse complement strand
TCCTCCCTGTCCTCCAGTCTCCCCCCTGTCCTCCAGTCTCCCCCCCTGTCCTCCAGTCTCCCCCCTGTCCTCCAGTCTCCCCCCTGTCCTCCAGTCTCCCCCCTGTCCTCCAGTCTCCCCCCTGTCCTCCAGTCTCCCCAATAAACCCTGGCTTTATGAGAGTACAGTACACCCATTCTCCCTGTTTAGACATCCCTCCCACTATCTGGCCTCAGGCCTGTGTGTGTCCGAGTGTGTGTATGAGTGTGTGTGTCCGAGTGTGTGTATGAGTGTATGAGTGTGTGAGTGTGTGTATGAGTGTGTGTGTGTGTGTGTGTGTGTGTGTGTGTGTGTGTGTGTGTGTGTGTGTGTGTGTGAGTGTGTGTGTGTGTGAGTGGGAGTGTGACTGCTGACTATATAGTGCCATCAGCATGTGTGCGTCCCAAATGGCAAACTATTCCCTTCACAGTGCACTATAAAAGATAGATAGGGTGCCATTTGGGACACAATCAATGTTCTGATGAAGGGTAAGGGACAATAAAGGCTGGTTCATGAACTCTCTGTAATGAATAGAGCTCTGAGAGGCAGGCTGCAGACCCTTTGGCTCTTAGCACAAGCTCTGGAATGATATATCATATACCAGGACAAATATATATATATGAGAGAGAGAGAGAGACAGAGAGACAGACAGAGAGACAGACAGACAGACAGAGAGCGAGAGAGCGTTAGGTGTTTCCAGACATGTGAGTATTCCCTTAAACGTCAACATAATCCATTTACTTTCCCGTTCTGGCATTTAATTCCCCACATATCAGGACAGAACCCTTTGACTGGAAGTGGGAGGCTTCCTTTTGTATGTTTATAAAACAATCATCCATGAAACAGTCTCCCCTTGCTTTCCCTCTCTCGCTCTATCTGTATCTCTTTCTCTCTTTGCAGAGAGACGGAAAAGGAGAGAAAGCAAGGGAGACTTACAAAAGGAAGCCTCCCACTTCTAGTCAAAGGGTTCTGTCCTGATATGTGGGGAATTAAATGCCAGAACGGGAAAGTAAATGGATTATGTTGACATTTAAGGGAATACTCACATGTCTGGAAACACCCAACTATACCCCACATTAAACACAACTAAACACCCAACTATACCCCACATTAAACACAACTAAACACCCAACTATACCCCACATTAAACACAACTAAACACCCAACTCTACCCCACATTAAACACAACTAAACACCCAACTCTACCCCACATTAAACACAACTAAACACCCAACTATACCCCACATTAAACACAACTAAACACCCAACTATACCCCACATTAAACACAACTAAACACCCAACTATACCCAACATTAAACACAACTAAACACCCAACTATACCCCACATTAAACACAACTAAACACCCAACTATACCCCACATTAAAAACACAACTAAACACCCAACTATACCCCACATTAAACACAACTAAACACCCAACTATACCCCACATTAAACACAACTAAACACCCAACTATACCCCACATTAAACACAACTAAACACCCAACTATACCCCACATTAAACACAACTAAACACCCAACTATACCCCACATTAAACACAACTAAACACCCAACTCTACCCCACATTAAACACAACTAAACACCCAACTCTACCCCACATTAAACACAACTAAACACCCAACTATACCCCACATTAAACACAACTAAACACCCAACTATACCCCACATTAAACACAACTAAACACCCAACTATACCCCACATTAAACACAACTAAACACCCAACTCTACCCCACATTAAACACAACTAAACACCCAACTATACCCCACATTAAACACAACTAAACACCCAACTATACCCCACATTAAACACAACTAAACACCCAACTATAGCCCACATTAAACACAACTAAACACCCAACTATACCCCACATTAAATACAACTAAACCCCATATTTAATGCAACTAATCACCCAACTATACCCCATATTAAACAAATAACACACCACTATACCCCACATTAAACACAACTAAACACCCAACTATACCCCACTTTACACACCCAACTATACCCCATATTAAACACAACTAAACACCCAACTATACCCCACATTAAACACAACTAAACACCCAACTCTACCGCATATTAAACACAACTAAACACCCAACTATACCCCACATTAAACACAACTAAACACCCAACTCTACCCCATATTAAACACAACTAAACACCCAACTCTACCCCACATTAAACACAACTAAACACCTAACTATACCCCACATTAAACACAACTAAACACCCAACTATACCCCATCTATTTTAAATACAACACCCAAATATACCCCACATTAAATACAACTAAACACCCAACTATACCCCACATTAAATACAACTAAACACCCAACTATACCCTACATTAAATGCAACTAAACACCCAACAATACCCCGTATTAAACACCCAACTATACCCCACATTAAACACAACTAAACACCAAACTATACCCCACATTAAACACAACTAAACACCCAACTCTACCCCATATTAACCAACTAAACACCAACTATACCCCACATTAAACACAACAAAACACCCAACTATACCCCACATTAAATACAACTAAACACCAATCTATACCCCACATTAAACACCCAACTCTACCCCACATTAAACACAGCTAAACACCCAACTATAGCCCACATTAATCACAACTAAACACCCAACTATATCCCACATTAAACACCCAACTATAACCCACATTAAACACCTAACTATACCCCATATTAACCAACTAAACACCAACTATACCCCACAATAAATACAACTAAACGTCCAACTATACCCAACATTAAATACAACTAAACACCTAACTATACCCCACATTAAATACAACTAAACACCTAACTATACCCCACATTAAATACAACTAAACACCTAACTATACCCCACATTAAATACAACTAAACACCCAACTATACCCCACATTAAATACAACTAAACGTCCAACTATACCCCACATTAAATACAACTAAACACCCAACTATACCCCACATTAAATACAGACCAAAGAGCACAACTAAACACCCAGCTATACCCCACATTAAATACAACTAAACCCCATATTAAATGCAACTAATCACCCAACTATACCCCATATTAAACAAATAACACACAACTATACCCCATATTAACCAACTAAACACCAACTATACCCCACAATAAATACAACTAAATTTCCAACTATACCCAACATTAAACAACCAACTATAGCCTTCATTAAACACCCAACTATACCCAACATTAAATACAACTAAACAACCAACTATACCCCACATTAAATACAACTAAACCCCATATTAAATGCAACTAATCACCCAACTATACCCCATATTAAACAAATAACACACAACTATACCCCATATTAACCAACTAAACACCAACTATACCCCACAATAAATACAACTAAATTTCCAACTATACCCAACATTAAACAACCAACTATAGCCTTCATTAAACACCCAACTATACCCAACATTAAATACAACTAAAAACCCAACTATACCCCACATTAAATACAACTAAACCCCATATTAAATGCAACTAATCACCCAACTATACCCCATATTAAACAAATAACACACAACTATACCCCATATTAACCAACTAAACACCAACTATACCCCACAATAAATACAACTAAACGTCCAACTATACCCAACATTAAACAACCAACTATAGCCTACATTAAACACCCAACTATACCCAACATTAAATACAACTAAACACCCAACTATACCCAACATTAAACACAACTAAACACCCAACTATACCCCACATTAAATACAACTAAACACCCAACTATACCCCACATTAAATACAACTAAACACCCAACTATACCCCATATTAAACACAACTAAACACCCAACTATACCCAACATTAAACACAACTAAACACCCAACTATACCCCACATTAAATACAACTAAACACCCAACTATACCCCATATTAAACACAACTAAACACCCAACTATACCCAACATTAAACACAACTAAACACCCAACTATACCCCACATTAAATACAACTAAACACCCAACTATACCCCACATTAAACACAACTAAACACCCAACTATACCCCACATTAAACACAACTAAACACCCAACTATACCCCATATTAAACACAACTAAACACCCAACTATACCGCACATTAAATAAAACTAAACAAACAACTATACCCCACTTTAAACACCCAACTATACCCTACATTATATGCAACAAAACACCCAACTATATCCCACATTAAACACCCAACTATAACCAAATTAAATACAACTAAACACCCAACTATAACCACATTAAATACAATTAAACACCCAACTATTCCCCACATTAAATGCAACTAAACACCCAACTATACCCCACATTACATACAACTAAACACCCAACTATACCCCATATTAAACAAGTAACACCCAACTATTCCCCAACATTAAACACCCAACTATACCCCACATTAAATACAACTAAACACCCAACTATACCCCACATTAAATACAACTAAACACCCAACTATACACCACATTAAATGCAAGTAAATACCCAACTATACCCACATTAAATGCAACTAAACACCCAACTACACCCCACATTAAACACAACTAAACACCCAACTATACCCCACATTAAACACAACTAAATACCCAACATTACCCCACATTAAACACAACTAAATACCCAACTATACCCCACATTAAATGCAACTAAACACCCAACTACACCCCACATTAAACACAACTAATCACCCAACTATTCCCCACATTAAACACAACTAAATACCCAACTATACCCCACATTAAACACAAATAAACACCCAACTATACCCCACATTAAATACAACTAAACACCCAACTATACCCCACATTAAACACAACTAAACACCCAACTACACCCCACATTAAACACAACTAAACACCCAACTATACCCCACATTAAATACAACTAAACACCCAACTATACCCCACATTAAACACAACTAAACACCCAACTATACCCCACATTAAACACAACTAAACACCCAACTATACCCCACATTAAACACAACTAAACACCCAACTATACCCCACATTAAATACAACTAAACACCCAACTATACCCCATATTAAACATAACTAAACACCCAGCTATACCCCACATTAAGCACAACTACCAGAAACAACAGTGACAGTGTACTCAACCAGAGTGGGAAACAGGTGGTGCATCACCTGTACAAGCTTTGGTCTCTAGATAGTGAACGGCAGGACTAGGGGACATTCTCTAGGGAGATTTACAATAATTCACACCCTTGTTAAAGATTAGCAATAATGTATAAAATAAATAATTCAAACACTGCGCTAATTGTATGCAAAACATTTTTGGGATATTATATTATTTTATACTAATATAATTGCTCAGAGAAATAGATTTTGTTAATAAAAAATAAAAAAAATCTCACAAAGGTAGGGGTCAAAATTATTGACACCCCTAAAGATTCTTATAAATAAAGTAGTCGAAAGTTTAGTATTTGGTCCCATATTCCTAGCACGCAATGACTAGATCAAGCTTGTGACTCTACAAACTTGTTCGAATCAAATTGTATTTGTCACATGCTTCGTAAACAACAGGTGTAGACCAACAGTGAAATGCTGACATACAGGCCCTTCACAACAATGCAGAGAGAAATAAAATAGAAAGATAATAAGACGAGGAATAAAAACACAATGAGACTGTATACAGGAGGTACCAGTACCTAGTAGATGTGCAGGAGAACGAGGTAATTGAGGTAGCTATGTACAGTGGCTTGCAAAAGTATTCACCCCCCTTGGCATTTTTCCTATTTTGTTGCCTTACAACCTGGAATTAAAATGGATTTTTTGGGAGGTTTGTATCACCAGTCTCTCACATGGCTTTTGGCAAATACCTTTACCATTCTGTAAAGCCCAGCTCTGTGGAGTGTACGGCTTAAAGTGGTCCTATGGACAGATACTCCAATCTCTGCTGTGGAGCTTTGCAGCTCCTTCAGGGTTATCTTTGGTCTCTTTGTTGCCTCTCTGATTAATGCCCTCCTTGCCTGGTCCGTGAGTTTTGGTGGGCGGCCCTCTCTTGGCAGGTTTGTTGTGGTGCCATATTCTTTCAATTTTTTAACAATGGATTTAATGGTGCTCCGTGGGATGTTCAAAGTTTCTGATATTCAACCCTGATATGTACTTTCTCCACAACTTCGTCCCTGACCTGTTTGGAGAGCTCCTTGGTCTTCATGGTGCCGCTTGCTTGGTGGTGCCCCTTGCTTAGTGGTGTTGCAGACTCTGGGGCCTTTCAGAACAGGTGT
This sequence comes from Coregonus ussuriensis, assembly GCA_031479575.1. Lineage (NCBI taxonomy): Eukaryota > Metazoa > Chordata > Actinopteri > Salmoniformes > Salmonidae > Coregonus > Coregonus ussuriensis. Next base: position 2,819,450 of record CM062479.1, on the reverse strand, counting down.
ATATATACTGAGATCATGTGACAGATCATGTGACCCTTAGATTGCACACAGGTGGACTTTATTTAAGTAATTATGTGACTTCTGAAGGTAATTGGTTGCACCAGATCTTATTTAGGGGCTTCATAGCAAAGGGGGTGAATACATATGCACGCACCACTTTTCCGTTATTTATTTTTTAGATTTAATTGAACAAGTTTTTTTTTCATTCCACTTCACCAATTTTGACTATTTTGTGTATGTCAAATAAAAATCCATTTAAATTACAGGTTGTAATGCAACAAAATAGGAAAAACGCCAAGGGTGATGAATACTTTTGCAAGGCAATGTACCTATAGGTAGGGATAAAGTGACTAGGCAACAGGATAGATAATAAACAGTAGCAGCAGCATATGTGATGAGTCAAAAGAGTTAGTGCAAAGAGGGTCAATCCAGATAGTTCAATAGTTAACCAAATAGCTACACGGACTAACTATTTAGCAGTCTTATGGCTTGGCGGTAGAAGCTGTTCAGGGTCCTGTTGGTTCCAGACTTTTGTACCGCTTGCTGTGCGGTAGCAGAGAGAACAGTCTATAACTTGGGAGGCTTGAGTCTTTGACAATTTTTAGGGTCTTCCTCTGACACCGCCTGGTATAGATGTCCTGGATGTTAGGGAGCTCGGCCCCAGTGTACGTACACACCACCCTCTGTAGCACCTTGCGGTCGGATGCCAAGAAGTTGCCATACCAAGCGGTGATGCAGCTAGTCAAGATGCCCTCAATGGTGCTGTAGAACTCCTGAGGGGGAAGAGGCGTTGTCGTACCTTCTTCATGACTGTGTCGGTGTGTGTGGACCATGATAGATCCTTAGTGATGTGGACACCGAAGAACATTAAGCTCTCGACCCGCTCCACTACAAGCCCCGTCGATGTGGATGGGGGCGTGCTCGGCCATCTGTGTCCTGTAGTCCATGATCAGCTCCTTTGTCTTGAGGGAAAGGTTGTTTGTTGGATGCATTTGCAGTTTGTTTTGTTTGTGTTTCAGATTTTTTTGTGCCCTTTAGAAATGAATGGTAAATAATACATTGTGTCATTTTGGAGTCACTTTTATTGTAAATAAGAATAGAATATGTTAATAAACACTTCTACATTAATTTGGATGCTACAATGATTACGGATAATCCTGAATGAATCATGAACAATGATGAGTGAGAATGTTAGAGGGTCATAGGTCATACCCCCAGGACATGATAACCTCTCTCCATTACCAATAACAGGTTAGCATGTCTTGGGGGTATGACCCATGACCCTCTAACGTTCTCACTCCTCAGTATTCAGGATTATCCAGAGGTGGGACCAGTCACTATTATTCGAAGTCACAAGGTCCGAGTCTCGAGTCGAGTCCTAAGTAGAACTAGTCGAGTCTGGAGTCGAGTCCTAAGTAGAGCGGGTCGAGTCTGGAGTCGAGTCCTAAGTAGAGCGGGTCGAGTCTGGAGTCGAGTCCTAAGTAGAACGGTTTGAGTCTGGAGTCGAGTCCTAAGTAGAACTAGTCGAGTCTGGAGTCGAGTCCTAAGTAGAGCGGGTCGAGTCTGGAGTCGAGTCCTAAGTAGAACGGGTCGAGTCTGGAGTCGAGTCCTAAGTAGAACTAGTCGAGTCTGGAGTCGAGTCCTAAGTAGAGCGGGTCGAGTCTCGAGTCGAGTCCTAAGTAGAGCGGGTCGAGTCTCGAGTCGAGTCCTAAGTAGTGTGTTACCAAACAATTGGTAACACACTACGCCGTGAAGGACTGAAATCCTGCAGCGCCCGCAAGGTCCCCCTGCTCAAGAAAGCACATATACAGGCCCGTCTGAAGTTTGTCAATGAACATCTGAACGATTCAGAGGAGAACTTGGTGAAAGTGTTGTGGTCAGATGAGACCAAAATCGAGCTCTTTGGCATCAACTCAACTCGCCGTGTTTGGAGGAGGAGGAATGCTGCCTATGACCCCAAGAACACCATCCCCACCGTCAAACATGGAGGTGGAAACATTATGCTTTGGGGGTGTTTTTCTGCTAAGGGGACAGGACAACTTCACAGCATCAAAGGGACGATGGATGGGGCCATGTACCGTTAAATTTTGGGTGAGAACCTCCTTCCCTCAGCCAGGGCATTGAAAATGGGTCGTGGATGGGTATTCCAGCATGGTCCTCTGTAGTTCAATTGGTAGAGCATGGCACTTGTAACGGCAGGGTAGTGGGTTCGATCCCCGGGACCACCCATACGTAAAAATGTATGCACACATGACTGTAACATCTGTCATCAACAATACTGACCTCTACATCTGTCATCAACAATACTGACCTCTACATCTGTCATCAAAAATACTGACCTCTACATCTGTCATCAACAATACTGACCTCTACATCTGTCATCTGTCATCAACAATACTGACCTCTACATCTGTCATCTGTCATCAACAATACTGACCTCTACATCTGTCAGCAACAATACTGACCTCTACATCTGTCATCAACAATACTGACCTCTACATCTGTCATCAACAATACTGACCTCTACATCTGTCATCAACAATACTGACCTCTACATCTGTCAGCAACAATACTGACCTCTACATCTGTCAGCAACAATACTGACCTCTACATCTGTCATCAACAATACTGACCTCTACATCTGTCATCTGTCATCAACAATACTGACCTCTACATCTGTCATCAACAATACTGACCTCTACATCTGTTATCTGTCAGCAACATTAAATAAACATCCAACATGATGAATAGCTGAATACCATAACTCTCCATGAGACGGTCAATTTAGATCCCAGAATCAGATCACCTCAGTTCCATTTACTACACTATAATCAGTATGGTAATAACACACACACTCAGAGCTGATGTCGTCAGTGAGCCGCTGACAACACGCCTAGACGTGCTTCCCCGGCACGCGGTGGGATTCGGTCGGAATCACAGATCCTCCGTCCACGGAGAGGCAAGCCTATCCTTCACTCTTCCGCCCCACCGCCTCACGGACACAGGCTGCGTCCCAAACGGCCCCCTGTTCCCTATATAGTGCACTACTTTTCACCAGAGCCCTGTAAGGAATTGGATGCCAATTGGGACACAGACCCCAGTCAGTATCAGAAAGATCAGAGCAGGAAATGTCAGGGGACTGGAGAGCGCGTTGAACACCTGTAGGACGATTACAGAGCATGTTATTCCAGCTGACATAATGTTACGGTCATACCCAAATCAGCTGAGATGGATGGAGGGATGGATGTGCTCCACTCCACCAGGAAAAGGCCCCATCCAAATTCCGACCCCAGACTGCAGGAAGCAGTCGTGCATGGCTCCCAGCAGGAGAGAGGAAAGCTGGGAAAGCTGGGGAAGCTCCGGAATGACTCATTAGAAAACAGGTTCTGTTCCAATGATGACAGAGGAGACACCGTGATAGAATGACAATACAGTACAATGATAAAACTAGCTTTTATATACAGTGACTATATACTGGACTTTTTCCAAATGTTGCTATGTTACAGCCTTATTCTAAAATGGATTAAATACATAAAAATCCTCAGCAATCTACACACAATACCCCATAATGACAAAGTGAAAACAGGTTTTTAGAAAGTTCACAAATTTATTAAAAGTAAAAAACAGAAATACCTTATTTACATAAGTATTCAAACCCTTTGCTATGTAGTCCCCTGTAGCTCAGTTGGTAGAGCATAGCGCTTGCAACGGCAGGGTTGTGGGTTCGTTTACCACGGGGGGACAGTATAAAAAAATGTATGCACTCACTAACTGTAGGTCACTCTGGATAAGAGCGTCTGCTAAATGACAAAAATGTAAAATGTAATGAGAATCAAAATTGAGCTCAGGTGCCATTGATCATCCGTGAGATGTTTCTACAACATGATTGGAGTCCACTTGTGGTAAATTCAATTGATTGGACATGATTTGCAAAGGCACACACCTGTCTATATAAAGTGCCACAGCTGACAGTGTATGTCAGAGCAAAAACCAAGCCATGAGGTCGAAGGAATTGTCCGTAGAGCTCCGAGACAGGATTGTGTCGAGGCACAGATCTGGGGAAGGGTACCAAAAAATTTCTGCAGTATTGAAGGTCCCCAAGAACACAATGGCCTCCATCATTCTTAAATGGAAGAAGTTTGGAACCACCAAGACTCTTCCTAGAGCTGGCCGCCCGGCCAAAGTGAGCAATCGCAGGAGAAGATCCTTGGTCAGGGAGGTGACCAAGAACCCGATGGTCACTCTGACAGAGCTCCAGAGTTCCTCTGTGGAGATGGGAGAACCTTCCAGAAGGACAACTATCTCTGCAGCACTCCACCAATCAGGCCTTTATGGTAGAGTGGCCAGACGGAAGCCACTCCTCAGTAAAAGGCACATGACAGCCCGCTTGGAGTTTGCCAAAAAGCGCCTAAAGATTCTCTGGTCTGATGAAACCAAGATTGAACTATTTGACCTGAATGTCAAAAGCCACATCTGGAGGAAACCTGGCAACATTCCTACAGTGAAGCATGGTGGTGGCAGCATCATGCTGTGGGGATGTTTTTCAGGGACTGGGAGACTAGTCATGATCGAGGCAAAGATTAACTGAGCAAAGTACAGAGAGATCCTTGATAAAAACCTGCTCCAGAGCGTTCAGGACCTCAGACTGGGGTGAAGGTTCACCTTCCAACAGGACAACGACCCTAAGCACACAGCCAAGACAACGCAGGAGTGGCATTGGGACAAGTCTCTGAATGTCCTTGAGTGGCCCAGCCAGAGCCCGGATTTGAACCCGATCTAACATCTCTGGAGAGACCTGAAAATAGCTGTGCAGCGATGCTCCCCATCCAACCTGACAGAGCTTGAGAGGATCTACAGAGAAGAATTGGAGAAACTCCCGAAATACAGATGTGCCAAGCTTGTAGCGTCATACCCAAGAAGACTTGAGGCTGTAATCGTTGCCAAAGGTGCTTCAACAAAGTACTGAGTAAAGGGTCTGAATACTTATGTGAATGTCATATTTCCGGTAAAAAAAATTAATAAATTATCAAAGATATCTAAAAACCTGTTTTTGCTTCGTCATTATGGTGTATTGTGTGTAGATTGATGAGGGGGGAAAAAATTATTTAATCAATTTTAGAATAAGGCTGTAACATAACAACATGTGGAAAAAGTCAAGGGGTACTTTCCAAAGGCACTATGTATATATATATATATATATATATATATTTATGTGTGTATGTGTATGTATATATATATATATATGTGTGTATATATGTGTATGTATATATATATATATATATGTGTATATATATGTGTATGTATATGTGTGTATATATATACAGTGGGGAAAAAAGTATTTAGTCAGCCACCAATTGTGCAAGTTCTCCCACTTAAAAAGATGAGAGGCCTGTAATTTTCATCATAGGTACATGTCAACTATGACAGACAAATTGAGGAAAAAAAATCCAGAAAATCACATTGTAGGATTTTTTATGAATTTATTTGCAAATGATGGTGGAAAATAAGTATTTGGTCACCTACAAACAAGCAAGATTTCTGGCTCTCACAGACCTGTAACTTCTTATTTAAGAGGCTCCTCTGTCCTCCACTCGTTACCTGTATTAATGGCACCTGTTTGAACTTGTTATCAGTATAAAAGACACCTGTCCACAACCTCAAACAGTCACACTCCAAACTCCACTATGGCCAAGACGAAAGAGCTGTCAAAGGACACCAGAAACTAAATTGTAGACCTGCACCAGGCTGGGAAGACTGAATCTGCAATAGGTAAGCAGCTTGGTTTGAAGAAATCAACTGTGGGAGCAATTATTAGGAAATGGAAGACATACAAGACCACTGATAATCTCCCTCGATCTGGGGCTCCACGCAAGATCTCACCCCGTGGGGTCAAAATGATCACAAGAACGGTGAGCAAAAATCCCAGAACCACACGGGGGGACCTAGTGAATGACCTGCAGAGAGCTGGGACCAAAGTAACTAAGCCTACCATCAGTTACACACTACGACGCCAGGGACTCAAATCATGCAGTGCCAGACGTGTCCCCCTGCTTAAGCCAGTACATGTCCGGGCCTGTCTGAAGTTTGCTAGAGTGCATTTGGATGATCCAAAAGAGGATTGGGAGAATGTCATATGGTCAGATGAAACCAAAATATAACTTTTTGGTAAAAACTCAACTCGTCGTGTTTGGAGGACAAAGAATGCTGAGTTGCATCCAAAGATCACCATACCTACTGTGAAGCATGGGGGTGGAAACATCATGCTTTGGGACTGTTTTTCTGCAAAGGGACCAGGACGACTGATCCGTGTAAAGGAAATAATGAATGGGGCCATGTATCGTGAGATTTTGAGTGAAAACCTCCTTCCATCAGCAAGGGCATTGAAGATGAAACGTGGCTGGGTCTTTCAGCATGACAATGACCCCAAACACACCGCCCGGGCAACGAAGGAGTGGCTTCGTAAGAAGCATTTCAAGGTCCTGGAGTGGCCTAGCCAGTCTCCAGATCTCAACCCCATAGAAAAACTTTGGAGAGAGTTGAAAGTCCGTGTTGCCCAGCGACAGCCCCAAAACATCACTGCTCTAGAGGAGATCTGCATGGAGGAATGGGCCAAAATACCAGCAACAGTGTGTGAAAACCTTGTGAAGACTTACAGAAAACGTTTGACCTGTGTCATTGCCAACAAAGGATATATAACAAAGTATTGAGAAACTTTCGTTATTGACCAAATACTTATTTTCCACCATAATTTGCAAATAAATTCATAAAAAATCCTATAATGTGATTTTCTGGATTTTTTTTCCTCATTTTGTCTGTCATAGTTGACGTGTACCTATGATGAAAATTACAGGCCTCTCTCATCTTTTTAAGTGGGAGAACTTGCAGAATTGGTGGCTGACTAAATACTTTTTTTCCCCACTGTATGTGTATATATCTATATATGTGTATATATATATATATATACACACAGGTCAAACGTTTTCTTTAAGTCTTCAAAAGGTTTTCACACACTGTTGCTGGTATTTTGGCCCATTCCTCCATGCAGATCTCCTCTAGAGCAGTGATGTTTTGGGGCTGTCGTTGGGCAACACAGACTTTCAACTCCCACCAAAGATTTTCTATGGGGTTGAGATCTGGAGGTTTCATCTGACCATATGACATTCTCCCAATCCTCTTCTGGATCATCCAAATGCACTCTAGCAAACTTCAGACGGGCCTGGACATGTACTGGCTTAAGCAGGGGGGCACGTCTGGCACTGCAGGATTTGAGTCCCTGGCGGCGTAGTGTGTTACTGATGGTAGGCTTTGTTACTTTGGTCCCAGCTCTCTGCAGGTCATTCACTAGGTCCCCCCGTGTGGTTCTGGGATTTTTGCTCACCGTTCTTGGGATCATTTTGACCCCACGGGTGAGATCTTGCGTGGAGCCCCAGATCGAGGGAGATTATCAGTGGTCTTGTATGTCTTCCATTTCCTAATAATTGCTCCCACAGTTGATTTCTTCAAACCAAGCTGCTTACCTATTGCAGATTCAGTCTTCCCAGCCTGGTGCAGGTCTACAATTTTGTTTCTGGTGTACTTTGACAGCTCTTTGGTCTTGGCCATAGTGGAGTTTGGAGTGTGACTGTTTGAGGTTGTGGACAGGTGTCTTTTATACTGATAACAAGTTCAAACAGGTGCCATTAATACAGGTAACGAGTGGAGGACAGAGGAGCCTCTTAAAGAAGAAGTTACAGGTCTGTGAGAGCCAGAAATCTTGCTTGTTTGTAGGTGACCAAATACTTATTTTCCAACATAATTTGCAAATAAATTCATAAAAAATCCTACAATGTGATTTTCTTTTTCTCAATTTGTCTGTCATAGTTGACGTGTACCTATGATGAAAATTACAGGCCTCTCTCATCTTTTTAAGTGGGAGAACTTGCACAATTGGTGGCTGACTAAATACTTTTTTCCCCACTGTATAATATCAAGCTGGCCTGGTTGTTCCATTTGCTTCAGTTCCGTCTTCACATCCTGCCATTGGCTAGCTAGGTAGGTAGGCTAGGTAAACAGACATAGGCTACATCAACTGGGTGTATCAAGCGTGGCGTGTAAAGAATAACAATCTGTGTTTGTTATTTGTAACATGACACAGCCCATTACCAAGTTTTCATTAAACGATGTGTGAATTTTATAGTTGAATTTTTTATTTAAAAAATGCACGACCAATAGTCGTGCTCCTATTGGTCAGTCATCGGGATTGGCTCGTAACACCAGCCACACACTACACAACAAAAGCGCAACATTTCTGACACTACCAGAACTTTATCGGAGCTTACGTAGTGGTACTTAATAAGCAGACCTAGACCCTGTCACACTAAACGAACCAAGACCTCCGACAATTGTTTTACGAACTAAGAATTTGCCCACAACGTGGCAACGTTGTCTTGGACGGCAAAATCATGGCATAAGACGGCCAAAATTGTACAGTCTGTGCTGGCCTGAACAGAGACAGTTGTCCAACAGACAGCCTCAATACGCTTTGGGAACAAATTAATCAATACACTCTGAGTGATCACAGTTGACCCGATGATTAAAAAGGGTGACATAGCAAATAGGAAATTAGGCCCAGGCCCAGGTACATTGACCATATACAAGATGAATTACCAACTCTGTGAATTAGCGGCTTCACTTAATTAGCATTTCCCCCATCAGGGTCCTTTCTGTATTAATCAATACTGTTCTCTATGGTGATGATTAAGATGATGGATCAGCGTATGACTGGCTTCTTAATGATACCATGTTCAATCAACACGCTCTTACCCTCCATCAACACGGCTCTTATCCATCACATTAGATCATGACAGTAGGAGTTATGGATCATCACTTCCCCCCCCTGTCTGCATCAAAGTGACCTGTGATGGATTTGACCGTCACGTTGGGGCATTGTCCATCAGAGGTACTACAGTGGCTTGCGAAAGTATTCACCCCCCTTGGCATTTTTCCTATTTTGTTGCCTTACAACCTGGAATAAAACATTTTGGGGGGTTTGTATCATTTGATTTACACAACATGCCTACCACTTTGAAGATGCAAAATATTTTTTCTTGTGAAACAAACATGAAATAAGACTTGAGCGTGCATAACTATTCACCCCCCCAAAGTCAATACTTTGTAGAGACACCTTCTGCAGCAATTACAGCTGCAAGTCTCTTGGGGTATGTCTCTATAAGCTTGGCACATCTAGCCACTGGGATTTTTGCCCATTCTTCAAGGTAAAACTGCTCCAGCTCCTTCAAGTTGGATGGGTTCTGCTGGTGTACAGCAATCTTTAAGTCATACCACAGATTCTCAGTTGGATTGAGGTATGGGCTTTGATTAGGCCATTCCAAGACATTTAAATGTTTCCCCTTAAACCACTCGAGTGTTGCTTTAACAGTATGCTTAGGGTCATTGTCCTGCTGGAAGGTGAACCTCCGTCCAGTCTCAAATCTCTGGAAGACTGAAACAGGTTTCCCTCAAGAATTTTCCTGTATTTAGCGGCATCCATCATTCCATCCATTCTGACCAGTTTCCCAGTCCCTGCCGATGAAAAACATCCCAACAGCATGATGCTGCCACCACCATGCTTCACTGTGGGGATGGTGTTCTCGGGGTAATCAAAGGTGTTGGGTTTGCACCAGACATAGCGTTTTCCTTGATGGCCAAAAAGCTCAATTTTAGTCTCATCTGACCAGAGTACTTTCTTCCATATGTTTGGGGAGTCTCCCACATGCCTTTTGGCAAACACCAAACGTGTTTGCTTATTTTCTTCTTTAAGCAATGGCTTTTTTCTGGCCACTCTTCCGTAAAGCTCAGCTCTGTTGAGTGTACGGCTTAAAGTGGTCCTATGGACAGATACTCCAATCTCCGCTCTGGAGCTTTGCAGCTCCTTCAGGGTTATCTTTGGTCTCTTTGTTGCCTCTCTGATTAATACCCTCCTTGCCTGGTCTGTGAGTTTTGGTGGGCGGCCCTCTCTTGGCAGGTTTGTTGTGATGCCATATTCTTTCTATTTTTTTATAATGGATTTAATGGTGCTCCGTGGGATGTTCAAAGTTTCTGTTATTTTTTTATAACCCAACCCTGATCTGTAGTTCTCCACAACTTTGTCCCTGACCTGTTTGGAGAGCTCCTTGGTCTTCATGGTGCCGCTTGCTTGGTGGTGCCCCTTGCTTAGTGGTGTTGCAGACTCTGGGGCCTTTCAGAACAGGTTTATATATACTGAGATCATGTGACAGATCATGTGACACTTAGATTGCACACAGGTGGACTTTATTTAACTAATTATGTGACTTCTGAAGGTAATTGGTTGCACCAGATCTAATTTAGCGGCTTCATAGCAAAGGGGGTGAATACAAATGCACGCACCACTTTTCCGTTATTTATTTTTTAGAATTAATTGAAACAAGTTTTTTTTTCATTCCACTTCACCAATTTTGACTATTTTGTGTATGTCCATTACATGAAATCCAAATAAAAATCCATTTAAATTACAGGTTGTAATGCAACAAAATAGGAAAAACGCCAAGGGGGATGAATGCTTTTGCAAGGCACTGTAAGTGATTATGATTCAGTGGGCCTCTCTCTCTAATCCTCTCCCTCTCCTCTCTCTCTAATCATCCCCCTCGCCTCTCTCTCTCTAATCATCCCCCTCTCCTCTCTCTCTCTAATCATCTCTCTCTCAAATCATCCCCCTCTCCTCTCTCTCTAATCACCCCCCTCTTCTCTCTCTCTAATCATCCCCCTCTCCTCTCTCTCTCTAATCATCTCCCTCTCCTCTCTCTCAAATCATCCCACTCTCCTCTCTCTCTAATCATCTCTCTCTCCTCTCTCTCAAATCATCCCCCTCTCCTCTCTCTCTAATCATCTCCCTCTCCTCTCTCTCAAATCATCCCACTCTCCTCTCTATCTAATGTTCTCCCTCTCCTCTCTCTCTAATCATCTCCCTCTCCTCTCTCTCAAATCATCCCACTCTCCTCTCTATCTAATGTTCTCCCTCTCCTCTCTCTCTAATCTTCTCCCTCTCCTCTCTCTCTAATCATCCCCCTCTCCTCTCTCTGTAATCATTTCCCTCTCCTCTCTCTCTAATCTTCTCCCACTCCTCTCTCTCTAATCATCCCCCTCTCCTCTCTCTGTAATCTTCTCCCTCTCCTCTCTCTCTAATGTTCTCCCTCTTCTCTCTCTCTAATCATCTCCCTCTCCTCTCTCTCAAATCATCCTACTCTCCTCTCTCTCTAATCATCCCCCTCTCCTCTCTCTCTCTAATCATCTCCCTCTCCTCTCTCTCTAATCATCTCCCTCTCCTCTCTCTCTAATCATCCCCCTCTCCTCTCTCTCTCTAATCATCTCCCTCTCCTCTCTCTCTAATCATCTCCCTCTCCTCTCTCTCAAATCATCCCACTCTCCTCTCTCTCTAATCATCTCCCTCTCCTCTCTCTCTAATCATATCCCTCTCCTCTCTCTAATGTTCTCCCCCTCCTCTCTCTCTAATCTTCTCCCTCTCCTCTCTCTCTCTCTCTCTCTCTCTCTCTCTCTCTAATCATCCCCAGGCTTGTCCAGAGCCAACGCTCAGGTAACGTCCCAAATGGCACCCTTTTCCCTATCTAGTGCACTACTTTTGACCAGGGCCCATAAGGCTGTGGTCAAATGTAGTGCACAATGTATGGAATAGGGTGCCATTTGGGACACAGCCTCAGAGACCTGCAATAGAAAACACTGTGACCTTCAGGTATTATAGAAGAGCTACTACAATTCTATATGACTTCTGTATTTCTGACAAGGCTTGGTTTTCCTCTCTCTCTTTCCAGTCTTTCACTTCCCCTTACTACATCCCCTCTCTGTCTTTCCAGTCTTCCCCTTACTATATCCCCTCTCTGTCTTTCCAGTCTTCCCCTTACTATATCCCCTCTCTGTCTTTCCAGTCTTCCCCTTACTATATCCCCTCTCTGTCTTTCCAGTCTTCCCCTTACTACATCCCCTCTCTGTCTTTCCAGTCTTCCCCTTACTATATCCCCTCTCTGTCTTTGTCTCTCCCCTTCTTCCCTGCCACACCCCATCTCTCTCTCTCCCTCTCTCCCTCAGTGGGTCTCTGCACCAAAATGATGTAACGAAAAAAAATAAAAAATTCCAGGAGATGAGATTTGCTACGGCTCCGAAGAGTCTGAAGCTGCTCATAACCAAGACTGATCGCATCGACAGAAAATGTTTTTTTCCTTCCTTGCTGCCTTCACACAATCACCTGGTGTTGCTTCTTCATCAAAGCATAGGAGATAGAAGTCAAGTCATCCAAGAAAATAATTCACAGTAAAATATTATATTCACAGATTACCCAACATCAGTAAATTAAAACAGCTATGAAAGAAGACGAAAGCAAATCTGGTGATAAATAGGATTAATATGAACTCATATCAGCTGCAAGTAGTATACACTGTCTTCTGACATATATATTTGTTCATGTTGTCAGTTACTTTGTGGTTGGAGAGCTTTTCTATGGACCGTGTTATATACAGCTGCATCCCTGTAAGGACCAATGCTTTAAATACAGTCAGAAGACTACTGTAGGCTCCCACATGTTCCACCAGTCATCACAACTTGTTACAAAATGGGTGCTCAATCCCCTTCCTTACACAAGCACATATAGGAATGATTTTTACATTAGGCAGCACTGCCATCTAGTGATGACATTAAGGGAAACATCCATCTGTTGGGGTGGTATGCAAATTGGAGTGGGGTCCAGGGTGTCTGGGATGATAGTGTTGACTTGAGCCATGACCAGCCTTTTGGTAGGCCTGGGGCAGGGGGACGAAGACGACTCAGTCGGGGTCGCAACTTACTGTTGAGAGTTAGAATAATACAAAACACAACGTGCAATTTAGAAATTTTTGTTTGTTCATCAGCACTCACTTAATTAGGCCATGTCAGAAAAATGTTTTTAGATTGGTAAATTAGTCTAGCGGCCAGCTATCTAAACTTGTAGTAAGCATGATCGAATTACCGACCGGGGTGGGGCCCATTGATCATCAGTTATCATAATAAAGCTACAAACATTTGCCTCAACCGAATGGCAAAATGAGTAGAATTGCAGGAAATTAACTTTATATGGATGTATGGATGTGGGTACGCAGACCCACCTCATAATGTGTTTCGTTTTTTTTGTGGCCCCCACCCCCATCAAAATTGCCCATCCCTGACTTAGATTACCTTGCCGTTCTTGGGCACACTATGTTGGTCTGCCTGAAACAGTGAAAACACTTGCCAGCTGATCAGCGCATGCTGAGTACGCTTCCTGGTAATCCGTCTGGCCCTGAAGCCTTGTGAATGTTGACCTGCTTAAAGATCTTACTCACATCGGCTACGGAGAGGGTGATCACACAGTCGTCCTGAACAGATGCGGCTCTCATGCATGGTTCAGTGTTGCTTGCCTCGACGCGAGCATGGAAGGCATTTAGCTCGTCTGGTAGGCTCACGTCACTGGCTAGCTCGCAGATGGGTTTCACTTAGTAATCCGTGATAGTGTGCAAGCCCTGGCACATCCGACGAGCGTCAGAGCCAGTGTAGTACGATTCGATCTTAGTCCAGTATTGACTCTTTGCCTGTTTGATGGATCGTCAGAGGGCGTAGCGGGATTTCTTATAAGCGTCCGGATTGATGTCCCGCTCCTTGAAAGCGGCAGCTCTAGCCTTTAGGTCGGTGTGGATGTTGCCCGTAATCTATGGCTTCTGGTTGGGATACAGCGCATTCGGAAAGTATTCAGACCCCTTGACTTTTTCCACATTTTGTTACGTTACAGCCTTATTCTAAAATGCATTCAATAAAACATTTTCCTCATCAATCTACACACAAGACCCCATAATGACAAAGCAAAAACAGTTTTTTTAGAAATGTTAGCAAATGTATTAACATAAAAAAACAGAAATACCGTATTTACATAAGTATTCAGACCCTTTACTCAGCACTTTGTTGAAGCACCTTTGGCAGCGATTACAGCCTCGAGTCTTCTTGGGTATGAAGCTACAATCTTGGCACACCTGTATTTGGGGAGTTTCTCCCATTCTCCTCTGCAGATCCTCTCAAGCTCTATCAGGTTGGATGGGGAGCGTCGCTGCACTGCTATTTTCAGGTCTCTCCAGAGATGTTCGATCGGGTTCAAGTCCGGGCTCTGGCTGGGCCACTCAAGTTAACTCAAGGTAACCTTATATAGACAGGTGTCTGCCTTTCCAAATGATGTCCAATCAATTGAATTTACCACAGGTGGACTCCAATCTGAGCTCAATTTCAAGTCTTCAAGGGTCTGAATACTTAATAAATAAATAATAATTTTTAAATAAATAATAATGTAAATAAGGTATTTCTGTTATTATTATATTTTCAAAATATTTTAAATAGCTGTTGTCGTTTTGTCATTATGGGGTATCGTGTGTAGATTGATTAGGACCAAAATATATTTAATCAATTTTAGAATAAGGCTGTAATGTAACAACCTTTGGAAAAAGTCAAGGGGTCTGAATACTTTCCGAATGCACTGTATGTACATACGGTCACTGTGGGGACGTCGTCATACATGGACTTATTAATAATGAAGCCGGTGACTGATGTGGTAAACTCCTAAATGCTATCGGATGAATCCCGGAACATATTCCAGTCTGCGCTAGCAAAACAGTCCTGTAAATTAGCATCCACTTCATTGGACCACTTCCGTATTGAGCGTGTCACTGGTACTTCTTGTTTGAGTTTTTGCTTGTAAGCAAGCATCAGGAGGATAGAGTTATGGTTAAATTTGCCAAATGGAGGGCGAGGGAGAGCTTGGTATGCATCTCTGTGTGTGGAGTAAAGGTGATCCAGAGTTTTTTCACCTCTGGTTGCACATGTGACATGCTGGTGAAAATGAGGTAGGTATGAAGGATTTCAGTTTTCCTGCATTAAAATCACCGGCCACTAGGAACGCAACCTCTGGATGTGCATCTTCTTGTTTGCTTATGGCCTTATACAGCTCGTTGAATGCGGTCTTAGAGCCAGCATTGGTTTGTGGAGGTAAATAGAAATAGCTACAAAAAATATCATGAAAACTCTCTGGTAAATAGATCTACAGCTTATCATGAGGTATTCTAACAGGTGAGCAGAACCTCCAGACTTCCTTAATACTTCCTTCATATTAGAGATTGTGCACCAGCTGTTAACAGAGACACACAACTCCTCCCTTGAACTTACCCAATGCTGTTGTTCTGTCCTGCTGAAAAACTAGCCAGATGTATACTATTCATGTCCTTGTTCAGCCACGACTCCGTGAAAACATAGGATATTACAGTTCTTCGGGTCCCGTTGATAGGATAGTCTCGAATGGAGCTTGTCCAGTTTGTTCTCCAGTGATCGCACGTTCTCGAATAGAACGGAGGGTAGAATGCGATTTATGTCTCGCGAGTGGCGCAGCGGTCTAAGGCACTGCACTGCAGTGCTAGAGGCGTCACAACAGACCCAGGTTCGATCCCAGGCTGTGTCGCAGCCGGCCGCGACCGGGAGACCCATGAGGTGGTGCACAATTGGCCCAGCGTCATCCGGGTTAGGGTAGGGTTTGGCCGGCATGTCCTTGTCCCATTTCGCTCTAGCGACTCCTGTGGCGGGCCTGGGCGCATGCATGCTGATACGGTCGCCAGTTGTACGGCATTTTCCTCCGACATATTGGTGCGGCAGGCTTCCGGGTTAAGCGAGCAGTGTGTCAAGAAGCAGTGCGGCTTGGCAAGGTCGTGTTTCGGAGGACGCGTGGCCTCTCCCGAGTCCGTACGCGAGTTGCAGCGATGGGACAAGACTGTAACTACCAATTGGATATCACGAAATTGGGGAGAAAAAGGCGTAAAAGTACAGAAAAATAAAACAAAAAAGGAAGCGGTTTATTTGTACTCGCCAGCGTAGTTTCGCACTTTTTATTTATGGCCTGGTTTAGCAGTAAAACCCTAAAACAGTAAAATCCTCATCCAAATCGGGGTTAGTGATCGCTGTTCTTATGTCCAGAAACTCTTTTCGGTCATAGGAGACAAGCTCTTAACCAAAATTATTGTTAGATAAGTTAGTCAAAACAACTTTCAAATATTTCCAGACATCCTAAATAAGACTTCAACTTCCTTGCCAGACTCTGTTTCAGTTCTAAACCCTGTTTGAGTTCAAGACACATTTTTTGGTTCTAGACTTTTTGAGTTCTATAATCTGAGTTCTAAACTCCGGTTCTTATTGTGATCATCCCTTCAACATGTCAGAAGAGGATTTCCCCTTCATGTCACATTCCTTCCATGCTTCCTCCACAGCATGACCGACAGAAAGAGGAGGAGGAGAGTGGAGTGGAGTGAGAAGAGAAAAACAGAACAGAAAAAGAGAAGGGGAACGACAGAAAAAAAACCACCATTTTAATTCTGATTCGAAACACATTACTATTTTTTTATTTTTTTTTACTGTTATTGTTGATGTCATTATCTCACTTCGCTTTAGCAACTGTGGCCTTGTCATTCATGCTAATAAAGCTTATCTAAAGGTGAATTAATCTGAAAATAGAGAGATATCTACCTGGAAGTGGGAAGGGGAGAGGAGCAGCCCTCTGTGTCTTAACTTAATAAGATAAGATGGCCTCTACCCTCTCTGCATTCCAGCGCTTGGGGAGGGGGATCATTAATCCAGAACCGCTGGCACTTTTATGGAGGTTTGGAAATACTGGAGAGGACTCTGCTGAAGGAGAAGAACAGGACTGGGGGAGTTGACAGAGATGGAGAGCAGGGAGACATCATAAGGGCCAAGCTTGCATCTGTTTAGAAAACACCCGCTAACGTCCTGACGTTAAAAATGCCCCGACCTACATACATCAACACATCTGGGCCACACACACACACATAAAAAACAGTATATATATATATATATATATATATATATATATATATATATATATATATATATATATATATATATATATATATATAAATATATATATATATATATATATATATATATATATATATATATATATATATATATATATATATATATATATATATATATACAGTGGGGAGAACAAGTATTTGATACACTGCGGATTTTGCTGGTTTTCCTACTTTTCCTACTTATCATAGGTACACTTCAACTGTGAGAGACGGAATCTAAAACAAAAATTCAGAAAATCACATTGTATGATTTTTAAGTAATTAATTTGCATTTTATTGCATGACATAAGTATTTGATACATCAGAAAAGCAGAACTTAATATTTGGTACAGAAACCTTTGTTTGCAATTACAGAGATCATATGTTTCCTGTAGGTCTTGACCAGGTTTGCACACACTGCAGCAGGGATTTTGGCCCACTCCTCCATACAGACCTTCTCCAGATCCTTCAGGTTTCGGGGCTGTCGCTGAGCAATATGGACTTTCAGCTCCCTCCAAAGATTTTCTATTGGGTTCAGGTCTGGAGACTGGCTAGGCCACTCCAGGACCTTGAGATGCTTCTTACGGAGCCACTCCTTAGTTTCCCTGGCTGTGTGTTTCGGGTCATTGTCATGCTGGAAGACCCAGCCACGACCCATCTTCAATGCTCTTACTGAGGGAAGGAGGTTGTTGGCCAAGATCTCGTGATACATGGCCCCATCCATCCTCCCCTCAATACGGTGCAGTCATCCTGTCCCCTTTGCAGAAAAGCATCCCCAAAGAATTTTGTTTCCACCTCCATGCTTCACGGTTTGGATGGTGTTCTTGGGGTTGTACTCATCCTTCTTCTTCCTCCAAACACAGCAAGTGGAGATTAGACCAAAAAGCTCTATTTTTGTCTCATCAGACCACATGACCTTCTCCCATTCCTCCTCTGGATCATCCAGATGGTCATTGGCAAACTTCAGACTGGCCTGGACATGCGCTGGCTTGAGCAGGGGGACCTTGCGTGCACTGCCGGATTTTAATCCATGACGGCGTAGTGTGTTACTAATGGTTTTCTTTGAGACTGTGGTCCCAGCTCTCTTCAGGTCATTGACCAGGTCCTGCCGTGTAGTTCTGGGATGATCCCTAACCTTCCTCATGATCATTGATGCCCCACGAGGAGAGATCTTGCATGGAGCCCCAGACCGAGGGTGATTGACCGTCATCTTGAACTTCTTCCATTTTCTAATAATTGCGCCAACAGTTGTTGCCTTCTCACCAAGCTGCTTGCCTATTGTCCTGTAGCCCATCCCAGCCTTGTGTAGGTCTACAATGTATCCTTGATGTCCTTACACAGCTCTCTGGTCTTGGCCATTGTGGAGAAGTTGGAGTCTGTTTGATTGAGTGTGTGGACAGGTGTCTTTTATACAGGTAACGAGTTCAAACAGGTGCAGTTAATACAGGTAATGAGTGGAGAACAGGAGGGCTTCTTAAAGAAAAACTAACAGGTCTGTGAGAGGCGTAATTCTTACTGGTTGGTAGGTAATCAAATACTTATGTCATGCAATAAAATGCACATTAATTACTTAAAAATCATACAATGTGATTTTCTGGATTTTTGTTTTAGATTCCTTCTCTCACCGTTGAAGTGTACCTATGATAAAAATTACAGACCTCTACATGCTTTGTAAGTAGGAAAACCTGTAAAATCGGCAGTGTATCAAATACTTGTTCTCCCCACTGTATATCCTCTACCACAGGGTTCTTCAATTCCGGTCCTGGAGGGCCGAAACACTTCTGTTTTTTATTTCTACCTGTTAGTTAATTGCACTCACCTGGTGTCCCAGGTCTGAATTAGCCCCTGATTAGAAGGACTTTACCAGGTACCAGGACATTTTAGCCAAAAAACCTGGTCGCCTCTGCAAGGAGGCTGAAACTTGGCCGCAAGTGAAATGGTTAATTGACCACAAAAATCAACATTTTGCAATGACCATCTCAGTCTATGAACTTGAACCCAATTGAAGAGGGCAGTCCATAAGTGCAGATGAAGGATATCAAGGATCTGGAAAGATTTTGTATGGAGGAATGGTCTCAGATCCCTCCCAATGTGTTCTCCATCTCATAAAACATTTTAGAAAAAGGCTGTGTCGTTATCCTAGCAAGGGGAGGCTGGTGGAGTACAAAAAAAACAGGGGAAACAATAATTTGACCCCCATCTTTTTGAGATTTTTTTACAAATGAAGTATTATACCACATCTCTATCTCTGAGAACGTGTATTGTTATACCATAGTATAATTTTTTGAATTCTTTTTATAATGAATGATTTATACAGTCTTTTTTTCTCATCTTGATCATCCAGACCCTACAGTGAACGTTTCTTTTAATTTTTTGTTATTTTTTAGGGGGTAGATCAGCTTTAATATTGCAGATAGATTGTAACTTCCATCAATGTAATTGTCTGCATCACTTTCATATGTTCATTTCTTCTCGCAAATATATATATATATATATATATATATATATATATATATATATATACACAGTTGAAGTTGGAGGTTTACATACACTTAGGTTGGAGTCATTAAAACTTGTTTTCAACCACTCCACAAATTTCTTGTTGACAAACTATAGTTTTGGCAAGTCGGTTAGGACATCTACTTTGTGTATGACACAAGTAATTTTTCCAACAATTGTTTACAGACAGATTATGTCACTTATAATTCACTGTATCACAATTCCAGTGGGTCAGAAGTTTACATACACTAAGTTGACTGTGACCTTTAAACAGCTTGGAAAATTCCAGAAAATGATGTCATGGCTTTAGAAGCTTCTGATAGGCTAATTGACATCATTTGAGTCAATTGGAGGTGTACCTGTGGATGTATTTCAAGGCCTACCTTCAAACTCAGTGCCTCTTTGCTTGACATCATGGGAAAATCAAAAGAGTTCATGATGTCAATTAGCCTCACCTTCGGTTGAACATGTCCCTGAAGTTATAGTTGGCTCTGTAGTCCAGCATGGCCTTGGGGTCCAGCGGCCGGTAGATGGCAGGCTCACCTCTCTTCATAGCCCATAGGGCCCATTGGACTCTAGTCAAAAGTAGTGTACCATATAGGGAACATGGTGCTATTTGGGATGCAAACATGGAAAGAACAAGAGGGTTTTCTATGGACATGTACATGGGGCTATACTCCCGTTCATTCATCAACTCCCTCAGTGTGAAAGGCTTGCATTCCTCTGTCTGGTGTTCTATAACCATTTAGATATTTAGCTGTTCTCCTCTCACCCTGGTACTGTATGGATGGGCCAAGGCCTCGGTCCCTCTCTCAGTCACTACCAGAGGAGACTGATTGCATTGTAGAATGTTTTCAAAACAATGTTACTGTACTTTCATTTTAGTTTTCTGTTTCCAAACGTTTTCTCCCATGTATATGTCCCAGGACCCTGGTATTGTGAGAGCCTGAATACCATGTTCTGAATGCAGATGGAAATAAGCGGTTAGCTACATCTGGTGCAACGCATCATTTCTCAGTGCACAGTGTTTTTTGTTGTACATGACCCCTCCTTTTAAAAAACAAACATAATAAAAATAAAAACATTAAATAGAAAATGGACAAGGAGCCAGGTGAGAAGTAGTGTACCTGGGTTGCTGTTGGAGACACAGCGCCACCCAGTGGAGAAGACAGGGACAACATCACTAAACACAGATGTCACATTACATCAAGTCACCCAGCTGAGCAAACCCTAACCCAGACATCGTTGAAGTACCCCTAATTCAATTTTCCAACACTTTGCAATGACTTGCCTTCCGTCAACAGATAGCTCTGTCAGTGAAAGGCATTGGGTTGGCTGCGTTTTAGAAGACAGACCAACACAAAACGATGCGCAGCGGGAGGCTGTCTAATCGCCTCTGACAACAGAACATCGGATGCCATTTTCTGTTCATTTCACTATGTTGAATCACCACCATTCGTCGCCAGCCAGCGGGTGATCTACTGCGCGCGGGCCAACGTTGGTGTTGTTCTGTCTATTCCTTTAGACGTGTCACTTAGATCAGGGAAGTTGTTCTGTCTCCTGGCTGGGTACCTTAGCGCTCCCTCTCATTGAGCAGCTTGTACTGCGGTTGGATCCTGTTAAAATGGGCTAACTCATTCACCAGACAACGGGCTAACTCATTCACCAGACAACGGGCTAACTCATTCACCAGACAACGGGCTAACTCATTCACCAGACAACGGGCTAACTCATTCACCAGACAACGGGCTAACTCATTCACCAGACAACGGGCTAACTCATTCACCAGACAACGGGCTAACTCATTCACCAGACAACGGGCTAACTCATTCACCAGACAACGGGCTAACTCATTCACCAGACAACGGGCTAACTCATTCACCAGACACATGGGGGTTTTCTCTTTAGGGTTTGCCATGTTCTCCTAGGGGTGGGCCCTGGAACCGAAGTGTCATCACACTGTTATGGGGAAGATATTCACGTTAACAACACTAATCATCCGGTATGCATTACAGAGTATTTACGCATGACAACAAACGGATTTTGGGCTGAGATGAGAGGGTGCTTCCCCTCCTAGTCCTGGAGACCCACTTAGTCAGCGACACCACCGAAAAGAGATAGCCGTTTGACGTTGTGGCATTTCACACTAAGGAGTGAGTTTAGCAATCTAACTCGGTTCCACCTTTAGAATAGAAGATGTTAGTACTATAGCCGGTGGGTTAACAGACCCAGTAACTAGTACTATACTAAACCTATATGCTAATAACTAGTAGGTGGGTTATGGTTACCTGGTGGGTTGACAGACCCAGTAACTAGTACTATACTACACCTATATGCTAATAACTAGTAGATGGGTTATGGTAACCTGGTGGGTTGACAGACACAGGGGCGTCGGGCCCATACCCGGCTGAGCGAGCGGGGCAGCTGGGGGGTGGGTCCGGGGGCCAGTGCCATTGATGGAGGGTTGCAGACCCAGGGGACCTGGACAGAGCATGGCCCCGGGGGGAGACAGGGGGAAAGGTCAGGGCCAGCCAGGGCTGCACTTTCACTTGTGCCATGCTCTATAAATGGTAGAGCAGGGTTCTTCAATTCCGGTCCTGGAGGGCCGAAACACCTCTGTTTTTCATCCTCTCCTTCTAATCAGGGGCTAATTCAGACCTGGGACACCAGGTGAGTGCAATTAACTACCAGGTAGAAATAAAAAACAGAAGTGTTTCGGCCCTCCAGGACCGGAATTGAAGAACCCTGTGGTAGAGGATATACAGTGGGGAGAACAAGTATTTGATACACTGCCGATTTTGCAGGTTTTCCTACTTACAAAGCATGTAGAGGTCTGTAATTTTTATCATAGGTACACATCAACTGTGAGAGAAGGAATCTAAAACAAAAATCCAGAAAATCACATTGTATGATTTTTAAGTAATTAATTTGCATTTTATTGCATGACATAAGTATTTGATCACCTATCAACCAGTAAGAATTCCGGCTCTCACAGACCTGTTAGTTTTTCTTTATGAAGCCCTCCTGTTCTCCACTCATTACCTGTATTAACTGAACCTGTTTGAACTCGTTACCTGTATAAAAGACACCTGTCCACACACTCAATCAAACAGACTCCAACCTCTCCACAATGGCCAAGACCAGAGAGCTGTGTAAGGACATCAGGGATAAAATTGTAGACCTGCACAAGGCTGGGATGGGCTACAGGACAATAGGCAAGCAGCTTGGTGAAAAGGCAACAACTGTTGGCGCAATTATTAGAAAATGGAAGAAGTTCAAGATGACGGTCATTCACCCTCGGTCTGGGGCTCCATGCAAAATCTCACCTCGTGGGGCATCAATGATCATGAGGAAGGTGAGGGATCAGCCCAAAACTACACAGCAGGACCTGGTCAGTGACCTGAAGAGAGCTGGGACCACAGTCTCAAAGAAAACCATTAGTAACACACTACGCCGTCATGGATTAAAATCCTGCAGCACACGCAAGGTCCCCCTGCTCAAGCCATGCGCATGTCGAGGCCCGTCTGAAGTTTGCCAATGACCATCTGGATGATCCAGAGGAGGAATGGGAGAAGGTCATGTGGTCTGATGAGACAAAAATAGAGCTTTTTGGTCTAAACTCCTCTCGCCGTGTTTGGAGGAAGAAGAAGGATGAGTACAACCCCAAGAACACCATCCCAACCGTGAAGCACGGAGGTGGAAACATCATTCTTTGGGGATGCTTTTCTGCAAAGGGGACAGAACGACTGCACCATATTGAGGGGAGGAAGGATGGGGCCATGTATCGCGAGATCTTGGCCAACAACCTCCTTCCCTCAGTAAGAGCATTGAAGATGGGTTGTGGCTGGGTCTTCCAGCATGACAACGACCCAAAACACACATCCAGGGCAACTAAGGAGTGGCTCCGTAAGAAGCATCTCAAGGTCCTGAAGTGGCCTAGCCAATCTCCAGACCTGAATCCAATAGAAAATCTTTGGAGGGAGCTGAAAGTCTGTATTGCCCAGCAACAGCCCCGAAACCTGAAGGATCTGGAGAAGGTCTGTATGGAGGAGTGGGTCAAAATCCCTGCTGCAGTGTGTGCAAACCTGGTCAAGACCTACAGGAAACGTATGATCTCTGTAATTGCAAACAAGGTTTCCTGTACCAAATATTAAGTTCTGCTTTTCTGATGTGTCAAATACTTATGTCATGCAATAAAATGCAAATTAATTACTTAAAAATCATACAATGTGATTTTCTGGATTTTTGTTTTAGATTCCGTCTCTCATTCCGTCTCTCATTCCGTCTCTCATTCTTTGTAAGTAGGACAACCTGCAAAATCGGCAGTGTATCAAATACTTGTTCTCCCCACTGTATATACAGTATTAGACATGACACAGAGATATGCCATATAAATGGTAGAGGATATATACAGTGCATTCGGAAAGTATTCAGACCCCTTGACTTTTTCCACATTGTTACGTTACAGCCTTATTCTAAAAATGGATTAAATTGTTTTTTTTTCCCCTCATCAATGTACATTTACATTTACATCATTTAGCAGACACTCTTATCCAGAGCGACTTACAAATTGGTGCATTCACCTTATAGCCAGTGGAATAACCACTTTACAATATGTCTTTTTTTCTTTCTTTGGGGTGGGGTAAGGGGGGGTAAAAGGATTACTTTATCCTATCCAAGGTATTCCTTAAAGAGGTGGGGTTTCAAGTGTCTCCGGAAGGTGTTGAGTGACTCCGCTGTCCTGGCGTTGTGAGGGAGCTTGTCCCACCATTGGGGTGCCAGAGCAGCGAACAGTTTTGACTGGGCTGAGCGGGAGCTATGCTTCCGCAGAGGAAGGGGAGCCAGCAGGCCAGAGGTGGATGAACGCAATGCCCTCGTTTGGGTGTAGGGACTGATCAGAGCCCGAAGGTACAGAGGTGCCGTTCCCCTCACTGCTCCATAGGCAAGCACCATGGTCTTGTAGCAGATGCGAGCTTCAACTGGAAGCCAGTAGGAGTGTGCGGAGGAGCGGGGGTGACGTGAGAGAACTTGGGAAGGTTGAATACCAGACGGGCTGCGGCATTCTGGATGAGTTGTAGGGGTTTAATGGCACAGGCAGGGAGGCCCAGCCAACAGCGAGTTGCGGTAGTCCAGACGGGAGATGACAAGTGCCTGGATTAGGACCTGTGCTGCTTCCTGTGTAAGGCAGGGTCGTACTCTCCGAACGTTGTAGAGCATGAACCTACAGGATCGGGTCACCGTCTTGATGTTAGTGGAGAACGACAGGGTGTTGTCCAGGGTCACGCCAAGGCTCTTCGCACTCTGGGAGGAGGACACAACGGAGTTGTCAACCGTGATGGCGAGATCATGGAACGGGCAGTCCTTCCCGGGAGGAAGAGCAGCGCCGTCTTGCCGACGGTTCAGCTTGAGGTGCTGATCCATCATCCACACTGATATGTCTGCCAGACATGCAGAGATGCGATTCGCCACCTGGTTATCAGAAGGGGGAAAGGAGAAGATTAGTTGTGTGTCGTCTGCGTAGCAATGATAGGAGAGGCCATGTGAGGATATGACAGAGCCAAGTGACTTGGTGTATAGCGAGAATAGGAGAGGGCCTAGAACTGAGCCCTGGGGGACACCAGTGGTGAGAGCACGTGGTGCGGAGACAGATTCTCGCCACGCCACTTGGTAGGAGTGACCTATCAGGTAGGACTCAATCCAAGAGTGAGCCGCGCCGGAGATGCCCAACTCGGAGAGGGTGGAGAGGAGGATCTGATGGTTCACAGTATCAAAGGCAGCAGACAGGTCTAGAAGGACAAGAGCAGAGGAGAGAGAGTTAGCTTTAGCAGTGCGGAGAGCCTCCGTGACACAGAGAAGAGCAGTCTCAGTTGAATGACCAGTCTTGAAACCTGACTGGTTTGGATCAAGAAGGTCATTCTGAGAGAGATAGCAAGAGAGTTGGCTAAAGACGGCACGCTCAACAGTTCTGGAGAGAAAAGAAAGAAGGGATACTGGTCTGTAGTTGTTGACATCAGAGGGATCGAGTGTAGGTTTTTTGAGAAGGGGTGCAACTCTCGCTCTCTTGAAGATGGAAGGGACATAGCCAGCGGTCAAGGATGAGTTGATGAGCGAGGTGAGGTAAGGGAGAAGGTCACCGGAGATGGTCTGGAGAAGAGAGGAGGGGATAGGGTTAAGCGGGCAGGTTGTTGGGCGGCCGGCCGTCACAAGTCGCAAGATTTCATCTGGAGAGAGAGGGGAGAAATAAGTCAAAGCATAGGGTAGGGCAGTGTGAGCAGGACCAGCAGTGTCATTTGACTTAACGAACGAGGATCGGATGTCGTCAACCTTCTTTTCAAAATGGTTGACGAAGTCATCCACAGAGAGGGAGGAGGGGGGAGGGGGAGGAGGATTCAGCAGGGAGGAGAAGGTGGCAAAGAGCTTCCTAGGGTTAGAGGCAGATGCTTGGAATTTAGAGTGGTATAAAGTGGCTTTAGCAGCAGAAACAGAGGAAGAAAATGTAAAGAGGAGGGAGTGAAAAGATGCCAGGTCCGCAGGGAGTGTAGTTTTCCTCCATTTCCGCTCGGCTGCCCGGAGCCCTGTTCTGTGAGCTCGCAATGAGTCGTCAAGCCACGGAGCAGGAGGGGAGGACCGAGCCGGCCGGGAGGATAGGGGACATAGAGAGTCAAAGGATGCAGAAAGGGACGAGAGGAGGGTTGAGGAGGCAGAATCAGGAGATTGGATGGAGAAGGGTTGAGCAGAGGGAAGAGATGATAGGATGGAAGAGGAGAGTGTAGCGGGAGAGAGAGAGCGAAGGTTGCGACGGCGCATTACCATCTGAGTAGGGGCAGAGTGAGTAGTGTTGGAGGAGAGCGAGAGAGAAAAGGATACAAAGTAGTGGTTGGAGACATGGTGGGGAGTTGCAGTGAGATTAGTAGAAGAACAGCATCTAGTAAAGATCAGGTCAAGCGTATTGCCTGCCTTGTGAGTAGGGGGGGACGGTGAGAGGGTGAGGTCAAAAGAGGAGAGGAGTAGAAAGAAGGAGGCAGAGAGAAATGAGTCAAAGGTAGACGTAGGGAGGTTAAAGTCACCCAGAACTGTGAGGGGTGAGCCATCCTCAGGAAAGGAACTTATCAAGGCGTCAAGCTCATTGATGAACTCTCCAAGGGAACCTGGAGGGCGATAAATGACAAGGATGTTAAGCTTGAATGGGCTAGTGACTGTGACAGCATGGAATTCAAATGAGGAGATAGACAGATGGGTCAGGGGAAAAAGAGAGAATGTCCACTTGGGAGAGATGAGGATTCCTGTGCCACCGCCCCGCTGACCAGATGCTCTCGGGGTATGCGAGAACATATGGTCAGACGATGAGAGAGCAGTCGGAGTAGCAGTGTTTTCAGTGGTAATCCATGTTTCCGTCAGCGCCAAGAGGTCGAGGGACTGGAGGGTAGCATAGTAGGGTAGCATGGTACACACAATACCCCTATAATGACAAAGCAAAAACAGTTTAGAAAATTTTGCAAACGTATACAAAATTACAAACTGAAATATGACATTTACATAAGTATTCAGACCCTTTACTCAGTACTTTGTTGAAGCACCTTTGGCAGCGATTACAGCCTTGAGTCTTCTTGGGTACGACACTACAAGATTGGCTCTGTCGTAGCCGGCCGTGACCGGGAGACCCATGGGGCGGCGCACAATTGGCCCAGCGTCGTCCAGGGTAGGGGAGGGAATGGCCGGCAGGGATGTAGCTCAGTTGGTAGAGCATGGCGTTTGCAACGCCAGGGTTGTGGGTTCGATTCCCACGGGGGGACAGTATGAAAAAGAATAACAAAAATAATGTATGCACTCACTAACTGTAAGTCGCTCTGGATAAGAGCGTCTGCTAAATGACTAAAATGTAATGTAAATGTAAATGTATTTGGGGAGTTTCTCCCATTCCACCTGTATTTGGGGAGTTGATAGAAGAATTTGTAATGACAATAATATTCCACCCTGGAACTGTATAACAGTGTGAAATGTATTAGAATAACAAGACTATAATCTAGTAATGTGTGTGCATAGGACAAGTTAAGTTATGACATTGTGTTACTATTTAGTAGGTCAGACAACAAAGGAGAAGGAGAACTGTCGACAGACAACTTGTGAAAACTGTGAAACCAATAATAGAAAATAGGCCTCCCAACTCAGGGAGGGGAGAAACCGTTAG
This sequence comes from Coregonus ussuriensis, assembly GCA_031479575.1. NCBI lineage: Eukaryota > Metazoa > Chordata > Actinopteri > Salmoniformes > Salmonidae > Coregonus > Coregonus ussuriensis. The sequence continues at coordinate 2,791,847 of CM062479.1, read as the reverse complement.
GCTTGGAGAAGATTGTGAAACATGTTGCAGAATATGATAAAGACTGATATGTGTACAGTGGAAAAATACAGCCCAACTAAAGCGGGGTGGGATTTTTCGTCTGACGTGTGTGTATAAAAGATGGGCTCTGAACTTGAGAGGGCAGAGCTCTCATGAATAAAGAAACTGATTCATTGCAGAAATGGGACTTTGTTTAATTCATTTTTAAACTAGAGCCTTACACCCTCTGGGAATTATTCAAAGATTGAGAAGTAGTTGACTTCAACCATTGAGATAATACAATTATTGTGACAGGAGTTTCTCCCATTCTTCTCTGTAGATCCTCTCAAGCTCTGTCAGGTTGGATGGGGAGCGTCGCTGCACAGCAATTTTCAGGTCTCTCCAGAGATGTTTGATCGGGTTCAAGCCCGGGCTCTGGCTGGGCCATACAAGGACATTCAGAGACTTGTCCCGAAGCCACTCCTGCATTGTCTTGGTTGTATGCTTAGGGTCGTTATCCTGTTGGAAGGTGAACCTTCGCCCCAGTTCATCTTTCCCTCGACCCTGACTAGTCTCCCAGTCCCTGCCGCTGAAAAACATCCCCACATGATGATGCTACCACCACCACGCTTCACCGTAGAGATGGTGCCAGGTTTCCTCCATCATTTTAAATTTACATTTTAGTCATTTAGCAGACGCTCTTATCCAGAGCGACTCACAGGAGCAATTAGGGTTAAGTGCCTTGCTCAAGGGCACATTTACGTCATTTAGCAGACGCTCTTATCCAGAGCGACTACAAATTGGTGCATTCACCCTATAGCCAGTGGGATAACCACTTTACAATTATACTTTCTTTTTTTTTTTGGGGGGGGGGGGGGGGGGTAGAAGGATTACTCTATCCTATCCCAGGTGTTCCTTAAAGAGGTGGGGTTTCAAATGTCTCCGAAAGGTGGTGAGTGACTCCGCTGTCCTGGCGTTGTGAGGGAGCTTGTTCCACCATTGGGGTGCCAGAGCAGCGAACAGCTTTGACTGGGCTGAGCGGGAACTATGCTTCCGCAGAGGAAGGGGAGCCAGCAGGCCAGAGGTGGATGAACGCAATGCCCTCGCCTGGGTGTAGGGACTGATCAGAGCCTGAAGGTACGGAGGTGCCGTTCCCCTCACTGCTCCATAGGCAAGCACCATGGTCTTGTAACGGATGCGAGCTTCAACTGGAAGCCAGTGGAGTATGCGGAGGAGGGGGGTGACGTGAGAGAACTTGGGAAGGTTGAACACCAGACGGGCTGCGGCATTCTGGATGAGTTGTAGGGGTTTAATGGCACAGGCAGGGAGCCCAGCCAACAGCGAGTTGCAGTAATCCAGACGGGAGATGACAAGTGCCTGGATTAGGACCTGTGCCGCTTCCTGTGTAAGGCAGGGTCGTACTCTCCGAATGTTGTAGAGCATGAACCTGCAGGATCGGGTCACCGCCTTGATGTTGGCGGAGAACGACAGGGTGTTGTCCAGGGTCACGCCAAGGCTCTTCGCACTCTGGGAGGAGGACACAACGGAGTTGTCAACCGTGATGGCGAGAGGAAGAGCAGCTCCGTCTTGCCAGGGTTCAGCTTGAGGTGGTGATCCGTCATCCATACTGATTATCAGAAGGGGGAAAGGAGAAGATTAGTTGTGTATCGTCAGCGTAGCAATGATAGGAGAGGCCATGTGAGGATATGACAGAGCCAAGTGACTTGGTGTATAGCGAGAATAGGAGAGGGCCTAGAACTGAGCCCTGGGGGACACCAGTGGTGAGAGCACGTGGTGCGGAGACAGCTTCTCGCCACGCCACTTGGTAGGAGCGACCGGTCAGGTAGGACGCAATCCAGGAGTGAGCCGCGCCGGAGATGCCCAGCTCGGAGAGGGTGGAGAGGAGGATCTGATGGTTCACAGTATCAAAGGCAGCAGACAGGTCTAGAAGGACAAGAGCAGAGGAGAGAGAGTTAGCTTTAGCAGTGCGGAGAGCCTCCTTGACAAAGAGAAGAGCAGTCTCAGTTGAATGACCAGTCCTGAAACCTGACTGGTTTGGATCAAGAAGGTCATTCTGAGAGAGATAGCAAGAGAGTTGGCTAAAGACGGCACGCTCAATAGTTTTGGAAAGAAAAGAAAGAAGGGATACTGGTCTGTAGTTGTTGACATCAGTGGGATCGAGTGTTGGTTTTTTGAGAAGGGGTGCAACTCTCGCTCTCTTGAAGACGGAAGGGACATGGCCAGCGGTCAAGGATGAGTTGATCAGCGAGGTGAGGTAGGGGAGAAGGTCACCGGAGATGGTCTGGAGAAGAGAGGAGGGGATGGGGTCAAGCGGGCAGGTTGTTGGGCGGCCTGCAGTCACTAGTCGCAATATTTTATCTGGAGAGAGAGGGGAGGCGCTTGGCATTCAGGCCAAAGAGTTCAATCTTGGTTTCATCAGACCAGATAATCTTGTTTCTCATGGTCTGAGAGTCCTCCAAGCGGGCTGTCATGTGCCTTTTACTGAGGAGTGGCTTCCATCTGGCCACTCTACCATAAAGGCCTAATTGGTGGAGTGCTGCAGAGATGGTTGACCTTCAGGAAGGTACTCCCATCTCCACAGAAGAACTCTGGAGCTCTGTCAGAGTGACCGTCTGGTTTTTGGTCACCTCCCTGACCAAGGCCCTTCTCCCCCAATTGCTCAGTTTGGCCAGGCGGCCAGCTCTAGGAAGAGTCTTGGTGGTTCCAAACCTCTTCCATTTAAGAATGACAGAGGCCACTGTGTTCTTGGGGACATTCAATGCTGCAGAAATGTTTTGGTACCCTTCCCCAGATCTATGCTTCGACACAATCCTGTCTCGGAGCTCTACGGACAATTCCTTCAACCTCATGGCTTGGTTTTTGCTCTGACATGCACTGTCAACTGTGGGACCATATATGGACAGGTGTGTGCCTTTCCAAATCATGTCCAATCAAGTCGTAGAAATATTTCAAGGATGATCAATGGAAACAGGATGCACCTGAGCTCAATTTCGAGTCTCATAGCAAAGGGTCTGAATACTTATGTAAATAAGGTATCTTTTTTAAAATTAATATTATTATTATTATTATTATTATTATTTGCAAACATCTCTAAAAACCTGTTTTCGCTTTGTCATTATGGGGTATGGTGTGTAGATTGATTGATTAATTCATTACATTTTAGAATAAGGCTGTAACGTAACAAAATGTGGAAAAAGGGAAGGGGTCTGAATACTTTCTGAATGCATTGTATATCTGAGGTAGCCTGATATAGCATTCTACATGTCATGTTATTGTGAATCTAGCTGAGGTAGCCTGATATAGCCTGCTACATGTCATGTTATTGTGTATCTATCTGAGGTAGCCTGATATAGTGTGCTACATGTCATGTTATTGTGAATCTATCTGAGGTAGCCTGATATAGCGTGCTACATGTCATGTTATTGTGTATCTATCTGAGATAGCCTGATATAGCGTGCTACATGTCATGTTATTGTGTATCTATCTGAGATAGCCTGATATAGCCTGCTACATGTCTTGTTATTGTGTATCTATCTGAGATAGCCTGATATAGCCTGCTACATGTCTTGTTATTGTGTATCTATCTGAGGTAGCCTGATATAGCGTGCTACATGTCATGTTATTGTGAATCTATCTGAGGTAGCCTGATATAGCGTGCTACATGTCATGTTATTGTGTATCTATCTGAGATAGCCTGATATAGCCTGCTACATGTCTTGTTATTGTGAATCTATCTGAGGTAGCCTGATATAGCGTGCTACATGTCATGTTATTGTGTATCTATCTGAGGTAGCCTGATATAGCGTGCTACATGTCATGTTATTGTGAATCTATCTGAGGTAGCCTGATATAGCGTGCTACATGTCATGTTATTGTGTATCTATCTGAGATAGCCTGATATAGCCTGCTACATGTCTTGTTATTGTGTATCTATCTGAGGTAGCCTGATATAGCGTGCTACATGTCATGTTATTGTGTATCTATCTGAGGTAGCCTGATATAGCGTGCTACATGTCATGTTATTGTGTATCTAGCTGAGGTAGCCTGATATAGCGTGCTATAGCTGAGGTAGCATGATTGTCCTGCCGTAAGGGTTTATCACAGTCCAAAACGTGTACATGTACGCATAGCAGTGTTCTAGAATTTCATACTTCTCAGCGCAGCTCAAGCAATTTCTCCACTGTCCACACATTCAAATGAATAGAGGACGAGTACCGGAAACGCGTTGGTTGGGAATCGTGGAGAGGTGTTCGTAGCTATGTCATGATGGGACGCGCCGGAGTATCGCGTCCTAGCATCTGTGGACTGTGATTCATGCTTTAGCCAACACCCCACTGCGTTTGTTCGTAGTCTCGCCAACGTATGGCTAGAAAAGCGTCTCCGTATAAATCAGGGATTTCTCTACCATTTTACTCCTCGGGCGGCCTACAAAGTCCAAACAGTGTAAAACAAAAGCGTAATCACTAGCGCCCCCTGCCTGGTACCCTGCCTTGACCCATAGACACTGTCACTAGCCGGCTACCGCTGCTCTGCCCTGCACCTTAGAGACTGCTGCCCTATGTACGTAGTCAGTGAACACTGGTCACTTTAATAATGTTTACACACTGTATGTCTATATTCTAGTCATGGCTCATCCTATATAACTACTGCTGTACACGCCTTTTATATTAATATACTGTTAATACACACCATTTATATATACAGTCGTGGTCAAAAGTTTTGAGAATGACACAAATATTTATTATTTTCACAAAGTCTGCTGCCTCAGTTTTTATGATGGCAATTTGCATATACTCCAGAATGTCATGAAGAGTGATCAGATGAATTGCAATTAATTGCAAAGTCCCTCTTTGCCATGAAAATGAACTTAATCCCCAAAAAAAATTTCCACTTCATTTCAGCCCTGCCACAAAAGGACCAGCTGACATCATGCCAGTGATTCTCTCGTTAACACAGGTGAGAGTGTTGACGAGGACAAGGCTGGAGATCACTCTGTCATGCTGATTGAGTTAGAATAACAGACTGGAAGCTTTAAAAGGAGGGTGGTGCTTGAAATCATTGTTCTTCCTCTGTTAACCATGGTTACCTGCAAGGAAACACGTGCCGTCATCATTGCTTTGCACAAAAAGGGCTTCACAGGCAAGGATATTGCTGCTAGTAAGATTGCACCTAAATCAACCATTTATCGGATCATCAAGAACTTCAAGGAGAGAGGTTAAATTGTTGTGAAGAAGGCTTCAGGGCGCCCAAGAAAGTCCAGCAAGCGCCAGGACCGTCTCTTAAAGTTGATTCAGCTGCGGGATCGGGGAACCACCAGTGCAGAGCTTGCTCAGGAATGGCAGCAGGCAGGTGTGAGTGCATCTGCACACACAGTGAGGCAAAGACTTTTGGAGGATGGCCTGGTGTCAGAGAAGGTCAGCGAGGAAGCCACTTTTCTCCAGGAAAAACATCAGGTACAGACTGATATTCTGCAAAAGGTACAGGGATTGGACTGCTGAGGACTGGAGTAAAGTCATTTTCTCTTATGAATTCCCTTTCCGATTGTTTGGGGCATCCGGAAAAAAGCTTGTCCGGAGAAGACAAAGTGAGCGCTACCATCAGTCCTGTGTCATGCCAACAGTAAAGTATCCTGAGACCATTCATGTGTGGGGTTGCTTCTCAGCCAAGGGAGTGGGCTCACTCACAATTTTGCCTAAGAACACAGCCATGAATAAAGAATGGTACCAACACATCCTCCGAGAGCAACTTCTCCCAACCATCCAAGAACAGTTTGGTGACGAACAATGCCTTTTCCAGCATGATGGAGCACCTTGCCATAAGGCAAAAGTGATAACTAAGTGGCTCAGGGAACAAAACATCAACATTTTGGGTCCATGGCCAGGAAACTCCCCAGAACTTAATCCCATTGAGAACTTGTGGTCGATCCTCAAGAGGCGGGTGGACAAACAAAACCCCACAAATTCTGACAAACTCCAAGCATTGATTATGCAAGAATGGGCTGCCATCAGTCAGGATGTGGCCCAGAAGTTAATTGACAGCATGCCAGGGACGGATTGCAGAGGTCTTGAAAAAGAAGGGTCAACACTGCAAATATTGACTCTTTGCATAAACTTAATGTAATTGTCAATAAAAGCCTTTGACACTTATGGAATGCTTGTAATTATACTTCAGTATACCATAGTAACATCTGACAAAAATATCTAAAAACACTGAAGCAGCAAACTTTGAAGACCAATACTTGTTTCTTTCTCAAAACTTTTTACCACGACTGTACATATAATTATATTCTGCACTCTGACATTGCTAGTTCTAACATTGCTCATTCTGATGTTTCCTAATTTTTTTTTTCACAATTGTTTTGTATTATATGTATTGTTATTGTATTGCTGCATTGTTGGAGCCAGAAACAAAAGCATTTCGCTGCACCTGCGATAACATCTGCAAATATGTGTACTTTATGTGACCAATAAACTTTGATTTGATTTTGGCCTCCCACATCATGATCCATTAATTAGTTGATCTGAGCAATTTGTTTCATTTGGCAGATATGAGAGGTTACACAGAATGTATTTTGATCATACCATTTGTCACATTACAATTTCAATATAGCTAGAAAAAAACGTGGCTAAACATCTGTCGTCCATGTACGGGTTAGCTGTTAGCTGTCCTGGCAAAATGCTAAATACTGTAGCTAGCTAGCTTCATATAGCAAGTTAGCATGTGTGTCATTACAGTGAGGGAAAAAACGTATTTCATCCCCTGCTGATTTTGAACGTTTGCCCACTGACAAAGACATGATCAGTCTATAATTTTAATGGTAGGTTTAGTTGAACAGTGAGAGACAGAATAACAACAACAAAAAAAGTCCAGAAAAACGCGTGTCAAAAATGTTATAAATTCATTTAATGAGGGAAATAAGTATTTGACCCCTCTGCAACACATTACTTAGTACTTGGTGGCAAAACCCTTGTTGGCAATAATAATAATAATAATATGCCATTTAGCAGACGCTTTTGTCCAAAGCGACTTACAGTCACGCGTGCATACATATTTTTTTTTTTGTGTATGGGTGGTCCCGGGGATCGAACCCACTACCTTGGCGTTACAAGCGCCGTGCAATCACAGAGGTCAGACGTTTCTTGTAGTTGGCCACCAGGTTTGCACACATCTCAGGAAGGATTTTGTTCCACTCCTCTTTGCAGATCTTCTCCAAGTCATTAAGGTTTCGAGGCTGACGTTTGGCAACTCGAACCTTCAGCTCCCTCCACAGATTTTATATGGGATTAAGGTCTGGAGACTGGCTAGGCCACTCCAGGACCTTAATGTGCTTCTTCTTGAGTCATTCCTTTGTTGCCTTGGCCGTGTGTTTTGGGTCATTGTCATGCTGGAATACCCATCCACAGCCCATTTTCAATGCCCTGGCTGAGGGAAGGAGGTTCTCACCCAAGATTTGACGGTACAAGGCCCGGTCCATCGTCCCTTTGATGCGGTGAAGTTGTCCTGTCCCCTTAGCATAAGACCACCCCCAAAGCATAATGTTTCCACCTCCATGTTTGACAGTGGGGATGGTATTCTTGGGGTCATAGGCAGCATTCCTCTGTAGCTCAATTGGTAGAGCATGGCGCTTGTAACGCCAGGGTAGTGGGTTCGATCCCCGGGACCACCCATACGTAAAAATGTATGCACACATGACTGTAAGTTGCTTTGGATAAAAGCGTCTGCTAAATGGCATATTATTATTGAGCAGGGGGACCTTGCGGGCACTGCAGGATTTCAGTCCTTCACGGTGTAGTGTATTACCAATTGTTTTCTTGGTGACTATGGTCCCAGCTGCCTTGAGATCATTGACAAGATCCTCCCGTGTAGTTCTGGGCTGATTCCTCACCTTTCTCATGATCATTGCAACTCCACGAGGTGAGATCTTGCATGGAGCCCCAGGCCGAGGGAGATTGACAGTTAATTTGTGTTTCTTCCATTAGCGAATAATCGCACCAACTGTTGTCACCTTCTCACCAAGCTGCTTGGCGATGGTCTTGTAGCCCATTCCAGCCTTGTGTAGGTCTACAATCTTGTCCCTGACATCCTTGGAGAGCTCTTTGGTCTTAGCCATGGTGGAGAGTTTGGAATCTGATTGATTGATTGCTTCTGTGGACAGGTGTCTTTTATACAGGTAACAAGCTGAGATTAGGAGCACTCCCTTTAAGAGTGTGCTCCTAATCCCAGCTCGTTACCTGTATAAAAGACACCTGGGAGCCAGAAACCTTTCTGATTGAGAGGGGGTCAAATAGTTATTTCCCTAATTAAAATGCAAATCAATTTATAACATTTTTGACATGCGTTTTTCTGGATTTTGTTGTTGTTATTCTGTCTCTCACTGTTCAAATAAACCTACCATAAAAATTATAGAGTGATCATTTCTTTGTCAGTGGGCAAATGTACAAAATCAGCAGGGGATCAAATACTTTTTTCCCTCACTGTATGTATTGAGCCCTCAGCATTGTTACACAACTTGGGAGGCGCACAGTCATGAGGTACGGAGCTCAATTTGGGAGGCGCACAGTCATGAGGTACGGAGCTCAATTTGGGAGGCGCACAGTTGAGTTCAGTCTCGCTCCCAGAGTATTCTCTCTAGATGTCCAGCTGGTTCAGTCTCGCTCCCAGAGTATTCTCTCTAGACGTCCAGCTGGTTCAGTCTCGCTCCCAGAGTATTCTCTCTAGACGTCCAGCTGGTTCAGTCTCGCTCCCAGAGTATTCTCTCTAGACGTCCAGCTGGTTCAGTCTCGCTCCCAGAGTATTCTCTCTAGACGTCCAGCTGGTTCAGTCTCGCTCCCAGAGTATTCTCTCTAGACGTCCAGCTGGTTCAGTCTCGCTCCCAGAGTATTCTCTCTAGACGTCCAGCTGGTTCAGTCTCGCTCCCAGAGTATTCTCTCTAGACGTCCAGCTGCTAGGGGTCTGGTTATCCAGAGTATTCTCTCTAGACGTCCAGCTGCTAGGGGTCTGGTTATCCAGAGTATTCTCTCTAGACGTCCAGCTGCTAGGGGTCTGGTTCTCCAGAGTATTCTCTCTAGACGTCCAGCTGCTAGGGGTCTGGTTATCCAGAGTATTCTCTCTAGACGTCCAGCTGCTAGGGGTCTGGTTATCCAGAGTATTCTCTCTAGACGTCCAGCTGCTAGGGGTCTGGTTATCCAGAGTATTCTCTCTAGACGTCCAGCTGCTAGGGGTCTGGTCTGAGCTGAGACCTTAGTCATCAAGTTGAATGAAATTATTCATTTATATCGGTAGCAAAATGCCAGCTGAGTGATTATAATATTAAAGTGTGTTGGATTTATGATAATGCAATTATTTATTAGAAATTATAAATTAACTTAGTTTTAGCTAGTGATGGAGCAATAATGCAATGTTTCTGTTCCAAGTAAACTTGGAAATGTCTAATTTGACCATTTGTATTAAGTCAGTCACTACCCCAAAACCCACAAGGACTTGATGCACTCATGTGTTGTTGACTTGTGCATTATGACCAGTAAGAAATGGAGTAAGTTCTCTCCTAGGAAATCGAGGGTTTGAGAAGCAGCTAAATATTTAACTGGAGCTGTGCTGGTTGGTTATTGTAGTGTACCAATTACCACCGTACCAGAGAATCCAGGTACGCAGTTTTCACTTCACAGGACATTCAAGTAACATACCATACAACATCCTGCCGTTGTGCCCAGGAGCAAGGCACTTAACCCCACTTAAAACTGCTCATCGAGCGCTGCACTGTGGCTGCCCTCTTCTCCAACCTCTCCAAATGTTGTAATCGAATCAGAAGACATTTCGGTGGACTGCGTCAATAAATCATTATTATTATTATTATTATTATTATTATTATTATTATTATAACAAACTGCAGGCTATTTCAATACAAAGGCTGTTAAATTATCTCACACATACTGGACTGATTGGTGAAGAAGTGAATAATGGAAAGCTGACAGTAGCATCATTTGGTCTTGACTGGGGGACGTTAGACTTAAAAGACATGACCAGTAGATGGTGCCAATACATTACATTTCCCGTATTGGGCCTCTATAGAAATCTATAATTGGGCTGAGTACAGTAGCCTCAAATGTGGACTGCATTGTGAAGTTAGCGATGATTCACTGACAGCAAGATGCCCAAATAACATTAAGGCTTTGTCTCAAATAGCACCCTATTCCCTATACAGGGCTCTGGTCAAAAGTAGTGCACTATATAGGGTATAGGGTGTCATTCTCTGGTCTAAAGTAGTGCACTATATAGGGAATAGGGTGCCATTCTATGGTCTAAAGTAGTTCACTATATAGGGAATAGGGTGCCATTCTCTGGTCTAAAGTAGTGCACTATATAGCGTATAGGGTGTCATTCTCTGGTCTAAAGTAGTGCACTATATAGGGAATAGGGTGCCTCTTTCAGCTCCTCCTGTACCTCAATTGGTAGAGCATGGTGCTTGCAACGCCAGGGTTGTGGGTTCGTTTCCCACAGGGGGGCCAGTATGAAAAATGTATGCACTCACTAACTGTAAGTCCCTCTGGATAAGAGCGTCTGCTAAATGACTAAAATGTAATGTAAATGAAAAGTAGTGCACTACATAGGGAATAGGGCTCTGGTCTAAAGTAATGCACTAAGTAGGGTATAGGGTGCCATTCTCTGGTCTAAAGTAGTGCACTATACAGTGGGGAAAAAAGTAATTAGTCATCCACCAATTGTGCAAGTTAAACCACTTAAAAAGATGAGAGAGGCCTGTAATTTTCATCATAGGTACACGTCAACTATGACAGACAAAATGAGAAAACAAAATCCAGAAAATCACATTGTAGGATTTTTTATGATTTTTTTCAAATTATGGTGGAAAATAAGTATTTGGTCAATAACAAAAGTTTCTCAATACTTTGTTATATACCCTTTGTTGGCAATGACACAGGTCAAACGTTTTCTGTAAGTCTTCACAAGGTTTTCACACACTGTTGCTGGTATTTTGGCCCATTCCTCCATGCAGATCTCCTCTAGAGCAGTGATGTTTTGGGGCTGTCGCTGGGCAACACGGACTTTCAACTCCCTCCAAAGATTTTCTATGGGGTTGAGATCTGGAGACTGGCTAGGCCACTCCAGGACCTTGAAATGCTTCTTACGAAGCCACTCCTTCGTTGCCTGGGCGGTGTGTTTGGGGTCATTGTCATGCTGAAAGACCCAGCCACGTTTAATCTTCAATGCCCTTGCTGATGGAAGGAGGTTTTCACTCAAAATCTCACGATACATGGCCCCATTCATTCTTTCCTTTACACGGATCAGTCATCCTGGTCCCTTTGCAGAAAAACAGCCCCAAAGCATGATGTTTCCACACCCATGCTTCACAGTAGGTATGGTGTTCTTTGGATGCAACTCAGCATTCTTTGTCCTCCAAACACGACGAGTTGAGTTTTTACCTAAAAGTTATATTTTGGTTTCATCTGACCATATGACATTCTCCCAATCCTCTTCTGGGTCATCCAAATGCACTCTAGCAAACTTCAGACGGGCCTGGACATGTACTGGCGTTTTTCTAGATTTTTTTTTTTCTTATTCTGTCTCTCACTGTTCAAATAAACTTGCCATTAAAATTATAGACTGATCATTTCTTTGTCAGTGGGCAAACGTACAAAATCAGCAGGGGATAAAATACTTTTTTCCCTCACTGTACTTCCAAAGTTGTGGCAAAATGGCTTAAGGACAACAAAGTCAAGGTATTGGAGTGGCCATCACAAAGCCCTGACCTCAATCCTACAGAAAATGTGTGGGCAAAACTGAAAAAGCGTGTGCAAGCAAGGAGGCCTACAAACCTGACTCAGTTACACCAGCTTTGTCAGGAGGAATGGGCCAAAATTCACCCAACTTATTGTGGGAAGCTTGTGGAAGGCTACCTGAAACGTTTGACCCAAGTTAAACAATTTAACGGCAATGCTACCAAATACTAATTGAGTGTATGTAAACTTCTGACCCACTGGGAATGTGATGAAATAAATAAAAGCTGAAATAAATAATTCTCTCTACTATTATTCTGACATTTCACATTCTTAAAATAAAAGTGGTGATCCTAACTGACCTAAGACAGGGAATCTTTACTAGGATTAAATGTCAGGAATTGTGAAAAACTGAGTTTAAATGTATTTGTCAAAGGTGTATGTAAACTTCCGACTTCAACTGTGTTATATCGATAACAGTCACTTATTAAATAATTACCTATTATCAGTCTAATTCTGAATGTTGCATAATCCTTGAACCTGCAAGAACCCTAACCTTATTGATGAATCAGCAATACACCAATTGGCTTAATTATTTATTTACTAACTAACTAAATAATAACAAAATACAAAAACACACACACACACACACATAGGTTATTGATTACTAACGTAATACAATGAAAACAGGTCCCTAGTGGACTGGACTAACAATAGCATGAATGCTTGGGTAGGAGGAGGGTCAGAGTGTAAGGGAGAGACAGAGATTCAAACTATCGTGGTTTCTTTGGAAACTACGCTCACGGAAATACATATGCTTAAAAACCCAAAATAAAACGCTCATTCGGATTAGAAATGCAACATGTATTTACTTGTAGCTGTCCTCGATAGTTGAGTTGATGATGTAGGACTCTGGTTTGCCCACCAGAGATCCCAATGTCCTTGGTAGAGTTTCTGGTCGTGGTTTTGGTTAGAATGGATACTTCAAGATGTACCAGGGGTTGTCGGAGAGGGATTGTCCTTCCCAACTCGTGTCTTTTAGTGAAAGTTTTCTAGACGACTATACATGCCAGCTGCAGACTGAGATGATAAGGTCTAGTGCATTGTCTTCTACTTCACCTCGTGTAGAGGTTGAGAGTTTCAGAGTTGGACTAACGTCTCACATTTTCTGGTCTAACCATTTTGTAACGTGTAGCTTCAGCTTCACGCTTCTTGGTGTTGTAGAAATTCAACCATTTGCAACATCCGGCTTATAACGTAGTATGCTTGGTCTTCCTTTGGTAACGGAGTTGTAGTTTTAAACCATTTTGTAACGTTTAGCTCACGCTTCACATCTGCTGGTCTTGCAGAGTGTCAACCATTTTAAGCTGTGGGGCTTCCTGGTCTTGTAGAGTGTCAACCATTTTAAGCCGTGGGGCTTCCTGGCCTAAGGTGAATTTCATCATGTTTGTGCTCATCTGGGAGTGGCCACTGACTGAGAACAAATCAATATGGAAAACAATCATCTCATCTAAAATGCTAAAATCACATTGTTACCTTCACAAAAGTATTATTATACTTAATCATTCGTTTTATACAACTATTAGATGCAAACCTCAACTGGGATGTGTACACCCCCAGAGATACAGTTATGTTGTTCCACTGTCTTTAATGACATCACAACATAGTAACGAATTTGACATGATTGTTCTTTAAGTCCCCACTGACCATTTCCCACATTATTTTAAGTAGGGATATTGTTTCATTATCCACTTTTGGATGTTGGGGTCTTGGCGGGAAGACTTTCTTTGTTTCACAGGGAAATTCAAACCTTTGCCTAGCCGGCATCTTTGATCCTCAGCCAATGAGGGCAAGTCATGACAGGATCAATCTGAAACGTTGTACACACTGCTGACATCTAGTGGCCAAAATCTATATTGCGCCTCAACTCCTATATTGTATTGTGGCCTTTCTCTTGCATTTCAAAGATGGAACAAAAAAATTAATAGAAAACGCATGTTTTTTTGTTTGTATTATCTTTTACCAGATCTAAGGTGTTATATTCTCCTACATTAAATTTCACATTTCCAAACTTCAAATGCTATCAAGAATATGCATATCCTTGCTTCAGGTCCTGAGCTACAGGCAGTTAGATTTGGGTATGTCATTTTAGGTGAAAATTGCAAATAAGGGTCCGATCCATAAGAGGTTAAAACACGTAATCAACTCCATTCAGAACAGCAAAGTGTGCGAGACAAGGATGAATTAAAAAGGTCATCTCTGCTTTTTATTATAGATTATTAAAATGAACAGGCTCCTCTGACATGGAGCTTGCACATCCCGGAGAAAGACAAAAATAATTCTCAAAATATATTATAAATATAATACATCACCCTCCATTACTGCTGATCACTCACACAACAATCTGCAGGCCAAGGAATCCAAACCATATTAAAAAGGAAAAATAAAACCTAATAAAACCAGGAAAATACAAGGAGAGAGAATGAGAGAGAGACATCCAAACCCTGTTTACATATCAACTCCTTGTTTTTAACATACCCACTGATCTGTGGATACAGGCTTTTTGTCCCTGCACTAATGCCATACCGTGACAGACAATCAACCCAGTCCAGCAGCACAGACCTCTTCTACAGTGTCATAAAAAAAAACTATAAAAACACTGGTTAAATAGATAATCGTTATATAGTAATCAATATGGTTCCTAGATACCAGTGTGTCGTGGTCATATATCCAGTCACTTCAGAAGGTTGATATTGTGAAGACAGGCAGATTAAAACAAACCCAGGAAGTATTTCTGAATGGGACGGCGACAGGAGACAGAGCAGAACTATAGGAATGGAGTGATTGAAGTCAGAAACGACAAGAGAGCTGCTGCAACACACAGGCTTGTGTCCCAAATGGCTCTTTATAGTGCACTACATTTTGACCAGGGTCCATAGCGCTCTGGTTGAAAGTAGTGCACTATGTAGGGGAAGAGGATGCCACAGCAGCTGATTCCCTCCCCCTGTAACCAATAATAACATGAGGTGTATGTAGATAGCAGTCCAGGCTGGTGGGAGGAGCTATGGGAGGACAGGCTCATTTTTTCCACGTTTGATGTGTTCTAATACGGTTTCATTTATTCCATTCCAGCCCATTACAACAAGCATTTCCTCCTATAGCTCCTCCCACCAGCCTCCAGGTGGTAGATAGTTACACTATGGGTGCATTTACACAGGCAGACCAGTTCTGATCTTTTTACCACTTATTGGTATTTTTCAATCAATCAGATCAGATCCTTTGCCACTAATTGGTATTTTGACCAATCAGATATCGTGCGAATAATTGGGCTGCCTGTATAAATGCAACCTGCGAGCGCTGTAGCCATGTGCGGTACTGCTGGGAAATAGCAGGGTGCATCCCTACAGTTCAACTGCCGACCCCGCACACCAACTGTAGTTGTGTTGGACGATGAACAAAGCTAGGGTAAGGGTCAATTCAGGAAGTACACAGAAAATGACTGTTCTAAGTCCAATTCTCTTCAAACGCTGTTCAATGAGGAAAATTAGGATTTCGAATTTGGTTTAACTTTCTGAATTGACTGGAATTCAAATGGAATTGACCCCCAACCCTGAAACTAACTGACTGTAGTGAACTATTCAGGAGAAACATTACAGAGAAAAAATAAAGCACTCCTATTATAGTCACACTGCTATAACATGAGGAAAATGCATCCATTCCTAACTTCCCGTAACATCATCGTCATCGACAATTTTTAAAAGACTTATATACACACACAATAGTTTCAGACATGTTATTAACTTCACAACATAAGTCTCTTTTGGTGAAAATATAGTTAAAATGCAAAAAAATATCTTATAGGATTTTATTTATCCAGAGGTGTTCTCGTATTGAAAAAAGTACCCTGAGCCAATCTCTGACCAGGGAATCAATCTAGCCTCGTCTTAACAGTTTTACCACTATTCCGTTCACTGTTACCACCACTATGCTGATCAACATAGAGATTTTAAATTAAACAAGACATTAAAAACACAGAACCTAAAACATCCTCCCCCTTTAAAAGTGTCAGCTAGCTGGAAAACAAAAACAACAAGACAAATAAATGTTTAGATTAAAGCATTAAAAATCTCATCAAGACAAAAACCATCATACAAATAAAAATGGACCACAACACAGACATTCTTTACATGGATGTAATGTTGCCTTACATCTCTGGCCTTTACAGAATGGACCTGCGAAGACCATCACATGAGTTCAGCCCATATTATTGTGAAGAGGTACGCAAGTCTGTGTTTACACAGGCAGCCCAATTATGGGACAAATATCTGATCCGATTGGTCAAAAGACCAATTAGTGGCAAAAAAAAAAGGTCAAAATTGGGCTGCCTGTGTAAATGCAGCCTAAGAGTTGTAACCATCATTCTGGTGTCAGTACCAACACACAGACCAGACAAATCCACAACTTCTGAAATCAAGTCTGTCCTTGGAAGACAGAAGGCAGAGAGCTGGCTCTTGATTAACCAGCGAAATGTAAATTCACTTAAAACCGTATTATTACCTGAAGATAAGTGGTGTTGTTTGTGGTTTTACAGTAGAAGTTAACTGCATGTTTGGAATCATAACATTGATCTGTTGTAGCTCTACATATTGTCACAGTGCATTGAATATTAGTAAATATAAAAAAAAAAAAGTATTTTCTTGGGTTTAAGATGCTCAGATCCCTTCCACATATAAACTATTTAATGTGGATGTCTTTGTAGGCCCAAGCATGCATCCACCGTTGTTATTACTGCACAACACACGATGACAACCTTTAAAAATGTACCCAAACAAACACAAAAGGAAACAAGAATCATCTTAAAACAATAACAATAACAATAATAATCTCACTACAAAACCATTTCTCTCGCTGGCTGCATAACGACCTTTTTTGCAAAAACAATCCATTGTTGGTAAATAACATAACGTTCCTTTATTTCCTCATTTTCTTTTGTATATTACAACCGGCTAAAACATGCATCCAACTTCCCTCTGGGAAAAGCAGTTCAAAAAAGAGTCTCCAGCGCATCATGGTGTCCATTGTTCCAGTCAAAGGTCAGAGTTCAGTGACTGAATGATTAAAAAAGTGCTTTATGTGGGTCAGTAGGACTTCTTCTAGGACTATTACAAAAAGGATCATTAGCATGTATCATCTGAGAAAGAAAAAAAACACACACACACTTTCAGTATCAAATACACTGACATGATGATATGGATGTTAACGTGCTTACATATTGACTCATCCAAATCTAACCTGTTGAGTTAAAAGTATTAGATTGCTGTACTTCCCCATTCCCATTAACCACACAGGATAACCATTCTAACAGTAATAAACACCGTCTGAGTGAGGATGGAATGGTTTACACTTTACATATTAACATGGTTATCTATTACCTGCCTACAGAGGATGTATATTTATTTTTTGTTGCATTTTATTAGGATCCCCATTGGATACTGCAAAAGCAGCAGCTACTCTTCCTGGTGTCCACACAAAACATGACATAATACAGATAATAGACAAGAACAGAACTACATAAAAAAATATTTAAAAAGGCAGACACAGCCTACATATCAATACATACACACAAACTATCTAGGTCAAATAGAGGAGAGGCGTGAGGTGTTGCTTTTTTTGAAACCAGGTTTGCTGTTTATTTAAGCAATATGAGATGGAACGGAGTTCCGTGCAATAACGGCTCTATATAATACTGTACTGCTTTCTTGAATTTGTTCTGGATTTGGGGACTGTGAAAAGACCCCTGGTGGCATGTCTGGTGGGGTAAGTGTGTGTGTCAGAGCTGTGTGTAAGTTGGACTATGCAAACAATTTGGGATTTTCAACACATGAATGTTTCTTATAAAAAAAAAAGAAGAAGTGATGCAGTCAGTCTCTCCTCACAGCTGTAACCTAACTACTCACCGTGATACCACCATTTTGTCTTCTTTGGATTTTTATTACACGTTCTTACGTAAAAGGAGTTATCAGGGGGCCGTCTCTGCAGACAAAACAGAGAGACAACCATCATCATCAGAGAGGTGCGGGTATAAACATGGCATGCCTCTAGACACTGAACTTGGGTCAGTTCTGCATTCCCTCACTAATGGTTAAGGTTAGGATCGGGGAAGGGGAAGCTGACCCTAGATCTGTACCATAGAGCACATCATTCTTTGCACTCCTATTAGTATTATTTCCAACCCCCAACACCAGCTGTGATGCCTGTTTAGCAACAGCAGGGGGCTCTGGGGAGTTCAGACAGTGAACCTACCTAAAGACATCCTACTGTTTATACAGGAATCATTCTAGATGGCGTCGATAGACATGGCGGCTGTTTCTGGCTCCTAAGCAACTTCGCAGTATTTGTTGTTGTCATTTCTCACATTATTAGAACGTGTTTTTATTCTATATTTCTTAATTCCATTCTTTTACTTTAAAATTGTTGTTAGATATTACTGCACTGTTGGGAGCTAGGAACACAAGCATTTTGCTACACCCACAATACCATCTGCTAAATATGTGTGTGACCAATAAAATGTGATTTGATTTGGCTTTAGTATTTACATACACTGTATGAGGCAAGTTATGTGCAAGTTAAATGCAATAGACAACATTTTGATACCTTCCTATTAATAATGATTTACCAACGTGAGAAGGAGTAGAAAACAATCAGATGTCCAAAAAGGAAATCTGATCATTCTGGATCATTTAACTCCATAAATGTTTGTTTCTGAAGTAGGCCTGTCATTTTAAAGATTTATATTTTTTCCATCTCAAAATAGGACACTGCCCCTTTAAGAAAAGCGTTCCAAAAGAGGTATTAAACATGGCTACAGCCGGCTAACCAAGAGGAATGCTAGGAGTCTTTTTATAGTTTTATTTCTGCAGACCATCAACAGTAGCAAGTAGACAAATTTTTTTTCCAGTGACAATTAAGACAACTGAGATGGTAGACTGTGATTTAAAAAAAAGTAAGCTATTTCATCTAACATATCCAGGGAAAGCACGATTGAGATTTTGACGAGCAAACTGTCGAAATAGGATCCAGAATGATCAGATTCCTTTTTGGACATCTTTGTGCAATATTGGCCAAGGTTATATTATTCACCCCCTGAGGTAGTGGGAACTCAAAACACTTAGCTAGATTGCTAATTCAAAATATAATCATGTGGCTCGCTAGCCATGTAGGCAAATTGATTAAAACTGCATTTTGTGTAATGGTCATATGGTTGTGCTAATTAGAATGCAATTCTCTCTCCTCTGTGCGCCTTATAGGGAGAGGAAGTGGCTCGCTCACAGCGACAGGCATATATTTCATATGGTTTATTTTTGGTCAATTGCCCATTACCGTTTGAATAAATCATGACAATATACACTACCGGTCAGAAGTTTTAGAACACCTACTCATTCAAGGGTTTTTCTTTATTTTTACTATTTTCTACATTGTAGAATAATAGTGAAGACATCAAAACTATGAAATAACACATATGGAATCATGTAGTAACCAAAAAAGTGTTAAACAAATCAAAATATATTTTTATATTTGAGATTCTTCAAATAGCCACCCTTTGCCTTGATGACAGCTTTGCACACTCTTGGCATTCTCTCAACCAGCTTCATGGGGTAGTCACCTGGAATGCATTTCAATTAACAGGTGCGCCTTCT
Organism: Coregonus ussuriensis; assembly: GCA_031479575.1. Lineage (NCBI taxonomy): Eukaryota > Metazoa > Chordata > Actinopteri > Salmoniformes > Salmonidae > Coregonus > Coregonus ussuriensis. The sequence goes on along the minus strand of CM062479.1, from coordinate 2,772,418 downwards.
TAAAAGTTAATTTGTGGAATTTCATTCCTTCTTAATGCGTTTGAGCCAATCAGTTGTGTTGTGACAAGGTAGGGGGGGTATACAGAAGATAGCCCTATTTGGTAAAAGACCAAGTCCATATTATGTCAAGAACAGCTCAAATAAGCAAAGAGAAACAACAGTCCATCATTACTTTAAGACATGAAGGTCAGCCAATATGGAACATTTGAAGAACTTTGAAAGTTTCTTCAAGTGCAGTCGCAAAAACCATCAAGCGCTATGATGAAACTGGCTCTCATGAGGTCTGCCACAGGAATGGAAGACCCAGAGTTACCTCTGCTGCAGAGGATAAGTTCATTAGAGTTACCAGCCTCAGAAATTGCAGGTCAAATAAATGCTTCACAGAGTTCAAGTAACAGACATATCTCAACATCAACTGTTCAGAGGAGATGTGTGTGAATCAGGCCTTCATGGTCGAATTGCTGCAAAGAAACCACTACTAAAGAAGAAGAGACTTGCTTGGGACAATAAACACGAGCAATGGACATTAGACCGGTGGAAATGTGTCCTTTGGTCTGGAGTCCAAATTGGAGATTTCTGGTTCCAACTGCTGTGTATTTGTGAGACGTGGTGTGGATGAACGGATGATCTCTGCATGTGTGTTTCCCACCATAAAGCATGGAGGAGGGGGTGTTATGGTGTGGGGGTGCTTTGCTGGTGACACTGTCTGTGATTTATTTAGAATTCAAGGCAGACTTAACCAGCATGGCTACCACAGCATTCTGCAGCGATACGCCATCCCATCTGGTTTGGGCTTAGTGGGACTATCATTTGTTTTTCAACAGGACAATGACCAAACACACCTCCAGGCTGTGTAAGGGCTATTTGACCAAGAAGGAGAGTGATGGAGGGCTGCATCAGATGACCTGGCCTCCACAATCCCCCGACCTCAACCCAATTGAGATGGTTTGGGATGAGTCGGACCGCAGAGTGAAGGAAAAGCAGCCAACAAGTGCTCAGCATATGTGGGAACTCCTTCAAGACTGAGTATTGACGTGAAGCTAGTTGAAAGAATGCCAAGAGCGTGCAAAGATGTCATCAAGGCAAAGGGTGGCTATTTGAAGAATCTCAAATATAAAATATATTTTGATTTGTTTAACACTTTTTTTGGTTACTACATGATTCCATATGTGTTATTTCATAGTTTTGATGTCTTCACTATTAGTCTACAATGTAGAAAATAGTACAAATGAAGAAAAACCCTTGAATGAGTAGGTGTTCTAAAACTTTTGACCGGTAGTGTGTATATAAAAAAATAATTGATGTGGCCAGCTAATAATTTTTCCCTGGTACCCTAGCAATCCATGGGTCTGCTGTCACCCCCATACCTTTTCTTTGCAGCTGGACAGCATGCTGATAATGCTGAGACAGACTGATTGCACTGAGAGGGCTGGCGACCAGTCTTCAGTTAGTATGGAAAGACAGATGTGACCGTTGCTATAAACGTGAGGATGGACAGGTATATTCTCTCCCGTGAACATGACCTGAAATGGAAAAACAACAAAAAATATGATTAGACACATCAATGTTCATCGCTTAAGAGAGATCCATCTACTAATTAATATATGTGAACAACGGCCTGTTAAGTTTTGACCCCAATTTGGTAAAAATAAAAAATAGAAATCCTGCTTTTTACATGGGAGGTGTAATGGTGGTGGTGGTGGTGGTGGTGGGGGGGGGGGGGGGGGGGTAGAGCGCTGAATCTGAAGAGTAGTCGGCCGGAATGAATTTAGATTTTCGCATTAATAGCAGAAAATAATGAGACTTGCTATATAAGCCCGGGCTTATCTCTATACAGGAACATGAGGCTGGGGGATTAGGAGAGGGGGCCTCACATGATGGGGAGCGAGAGACGGAGGGAGGGGGAGAGAGAGAGGGAGGTGGGGAGTGCTGTGCTGGGGTATGAGGTGGTAGTTATCTGTGGTGTGTTGCTGTGCTGGGGTATGAGGTGGTAGTTATCTGTGGTGCTGTGCTGGGGTATGAGGTGGTAGTTATCTGTGGTGCTGTGCTGGGGTATGAGGTGGTGGTTATCTGTGGTGTGTTGCTGTGCTGGGGTATGAGGTGGTAGTTATCTGTGGTGTGGTGCTGGGGTATGAGGTGGTAGTTATCTGTGGTGCTGTGCTGGGGTATGAGGTGGTAGTTATCTGTGGTGCTGTGCTGGGGTATGAGGTGGTAGTTATCTGTAGTGTGGTGCTGGGGTATGAGGTGGTAGTTATCTGTGGTGTGTTGCTGTGCTAGGGTATGAGGTGGTAGTTATCTGTGGTGTGGTGCTGGGGTATGAGGTGGTAGTTATCTGTGGTGCTGTGCTGGGGTATGAGGTGGTAGTTATCTGTGGTGCTGTGCTGGGGTATAAGGTGGTAGTTATCTGTAGTGTGGTGCTGGGGTATGAGGTGGTAGTTATCTGTGGTGTGTTGCTGTGCTGGGGTATGAGGTGGTAGTTATCTGTGGTATGGTGCTGTGCTGGGGTATGAGGTGGTAGTTATCTGTGGTGTGGTGCTGTGCTGGGGTATGAGGTGGTAGTTATCTGTGGTGCTGTGCTGGGGTATGAGGTGGTAGTTATCTGTAGTGTGGTGCTGGGGTATGAGGTGGTAGTTATCTGTGGTGTGTTGCTGTGCTGGGGTATGAGGTGGTAGTTATCTGTGGTATGGTGCTGTGCTGGGGTATGAGGTGGTAGTTATCTGTGGTGTGGTGCTGTGCTGGGGTATGAGGTGGTAGTTATCTGTGGTGTGGTGCTGTGCTGGGGTATGAGGTGGTAGTTATCTGTGGTGTGGTGTGGCGCTGTGCTGTGCTGTGCTGGGGTATGAGGTGGTAGTTATCTGTGGTGTGGTGTGGTGCTGTGCTGGGGTATGAGGTGGTAGTTATCTGTGGTATGGTGCTGGGTATGAGGTGGTAGTTGTCTGTGGTGTGTTGCTGTGCTGGGGTATGAGGTGGTAGTTATCTGTGGTGTGGTGTGTTGCTGGGGTATGAGGTGGTAGTTATCTGTGGTATGGTTCTAGGGTATGAGGTGGTAGTTGTCTGTGGTGTGTTGCTGGGGTTTGAGGTGGTAGTTATCTGTGGTGTGCTGCTGGTATGAGGTGGTAGTTATCTGTCGTGTGTTGCTGTGCTGGGGTATGAGGTGGTAGTTGTCTGTGGTGTGTTGCTGTGCTGGGGTATGAGGTGGTAGTTATCTGTGGTATGGTTCTAGGGTATGAGGTGGTAGTTATCTGTGGTGCTGTGCTGGGGTATGAGGTGGTAGTTGTCTGTGGTGTGGTGTGTTGCTGGGGTATGAGGTGGTAGTTATCTGTGGTATGGTTCTAGGGTATGAGGTGGTAGTTATCTGTGGTGCTGTGCTGGGGTATGAGGTGGTAGTTATCTGTAGTGTGGTGCTGGGGTACGAGGTGGTAGTTATCTGTGGTGTGTTGCTGTGCTGGGGTATGAGGTGGTAGTTATCTGTGGTGTGGTGCTGGGGTATGAGGTGGTAGTTATCTGTGGTGTGTTGCTGTGCTGGGGTATGAGGTGGTAGTTATCTGTGGTGTGGTGCTGGGGTATGAGGTGGTAGTTATCTGTGGTGTGGTGCTGGGGTATGAGGTGGTAGTTATCTGTGGTGCTGTGCTGGGGTATGAGGTGGTAGTTATCTGTAGTGTGGTGCTGGGGTATGAGGTGGTAGTTATCTGTGGTGTGTTGCTGTGCTGGGGTATGAGGTGGTAGTTATCTGTGGTATGGTGCTGTGCTGGGGTATGAGGTGGTAGTTATCTGTGGTGTGTTGCTGTGCTGGGGTATGAGGTGGTAGTTATCTGTGGTGTGGTGCTGGGGTATGAGGTGGTAGTTATCTGTGGTGCTGTGCTGGGGTATGAGGTGGTAGTTATCTGTGGTGCTGTGCTGGGGTATGAGGTGGTAGTTATCTGTAGTGTGGTGCTGGGGTATGAGGTGGTAGTTATCTGTGGTGTGTTGCTGTGCTGGGGTATGAGGTGGTAGTTATCTGTGGTGTGGTGCTGGGGTATGAGGTGGTAGTTATCTGTGGTGTGGTGCTGGGGTATGAGGTGGTAGTTATCTGTGGTGTGGTGCTGGGGTATGAGGTGGTAGTTATCTGTAGTGTGGTGCTGGG
>CM062479.1:2735795-2763295 GCA_031479575.1 Coregonus ussuriensis | reverse complement strand
AGAATAAATGAATATGACCCAGGGGAGTGAGTTCTAGAATAAATGAATATGACCCAGGGGAGTGAGTTCTAAAATAAATGAATATGACCCAGGGGAGTGAGTTCTAGAATAAATGAATATGACCCAGGGGAGTGAGTTCTAGAATAAATGAATATGACCCAGGGGGGTGAGTTCTAGAATAAATGAATATGACCCAGGGGAGTGAGTTCTAGAATAAATGAATATGACCCAGGGGGGTGAGTTCTAGAATAAATGAATATGACCCAGGGGGGTGAGTTCTAGAATAAATGAATATGACCCAGGGGAGTGAGTTCTAGAATAAATGAATATGACCCAGGGGAGTGAGTTCTAGAATAAATGAATATGACCCAGGGGGGTGAGTTCTAGAATAAATGAATATAACCCAGGGGGGTGAGTTCTAGAATAAATGAATATGACCCAGGGGAGTGAGTTCTAGAATAAATGAATGACCCAGGGGAGTGAGTTCTAGAATAAATGAATGACCCAGGGGAGTGAGTCCTAGAATAAATGAATATGACCCAGGGGGGTGAGTTCTAGAATAAATGAATGACCCAGGAGGGTGAGTTCTAGAATAAATGAATATGACCCAGGGGGGTGAGTTCTAGAATAAATGAATATGACCCAGGGGGGTGAGTTCTAGAATAAATGAATATGACCCAGGGGGGTGAGTTCTAGAATAAATGAATATGACCCAGGGGGGTGAGTTCTAGAATAAATGAATATGACCCAGGGGGGTGAGTTCTTGAATAAATGAATATAATAATAAGAATAATAATAATAATAATATGCCATTTAGCAGACGCTTTTATCCAAAGCGACTTACAGTCGTGCGTGCATACATTTTTGTGTATGGGTGGTCCCGGGGATCGAACCCACTACCTTGGCGTTACAAGCGCCGTGCTCTACCAGCTGAGCTACAGAGGACCATGGGGAGTGAGTTCTAGAATAAATGAATATGACCCAGGGGGGTGAGTTGTAGAAGAAATTAATATGACCAAGGAGGGTGAGTTCTAGAATAAATGAATATGACCCAGGGGAGTGAGTTCTAGAATAAATGAATATGACCCAGGGGGGTGAGTTCTAGAATAAATGAATATGACCCAGGGGAGTGAGTTCTGTATAGAAATTAATATGAATATGACCCAGGAGAGTGAGTTCTAGAAGAAAATAATATGAATATGACCCAGGGGAGTGAGTTCTCGAATAAATTAATATGAATATGACCCAGGGGAGTGAGTTCTAGAATAAATTAATATTAGTATTACCCGGGGGAGTGAGTTCTAGAATAAAGTAATTTTAGTATGACCCGGGGGAGTGAGTTCTAGAATAAAGTAATTTTAGTATGACCCGGGGAAGTGAGTTCTAGAAGAAATGGTGGGAAACCATGTAAAGCATATTGCTCATCATGAAAGTTATTCTCAAGTTCCTTTGCACTGTATCAAAAACACATGTCAAAAATGAAATCACAAACACTATACCTGCTTGATGCAATAAAATAGGTAGAGCATGGTGCTTGTAATGCCAGGATTGTGGGATCGATTACCGGGGCAACCCATACGAAAAATGTATGCACTCATGACTGTAAGCTGCTTTGGATAAAAGCATCTGCTAAATGGAATATATTATTATAATATAGCTAACATCCGTCCTCAGTTCCTTCCCCCCATCCACATCGACGGGGCCACAGCGAGGAAGGTCATACAAACATTTAGCTGTTAGCTAGGCACGTTTTGTGGTTGGAATTGCAGTATGTATTTAGTTTGAGAATTTAGAAGTGAGCTAGCAACTTTTGACAGACTGGCTTCGTCTGGACGAACAAAAAACGGTTGTTCTGTGGAGAGAGAAAAAAAAGTGATAGAGTTCCAATATTTGCATAATCGTTGTGATTGGAGGATAGCTGTGAGGGTGATCGAATCAGGATCAAATCCTCTGCTCTCCTCGAGCTCATTAATGATAGAATGTTCATATTTGAAGATGGTAGAAAGGCCAGTCTCTTTGGTACATGACATGGACTACAGGAAGTGGATTAGCTAAAGAGACTGGTAACCAGGTTACAGTAGTGCACTACATAGAGAATAGGGTGCCATTTGGGACGTAGATATCGGATAACCCTAAAGACACTGGTACCCAGGCTAGATCAAGATCCCTGTTGCCTAAATTGTTTTGTGCGTTTTTTTTTTTTTTTTTTTTTTTTTAATAGTGCTCGTGTGCACATTCGGTAATACCGTATACCCCGGTATGATAAAGAAACGGTATGAAAATCTGGATACCGCCCAACCCTAACATCCACCCTCTTCAATCATTTAGATAAATGACCCGTTACTAAGCAACATGCCCACTCAGCCAGCCTACTGACAGAGCATGAATGGATCTTGTGTCATTGACTGTCCTAGCTAACTGATTCCACAGTCAGTAATATAACATTACTATTCATCAATGAGGTAGCGCTAGGCTAGCTAACTACTTACCTGAGGTGAATCGAAAGGATACCGACTACTGAATTTGAAAAGCAGCTGAAATTTCTCTCCTTCATAGAGCGTGCCTGTGGCTCCTTCCATATCTACAATCCATCTGGATGAAAAAGAAGATATCATATTAAAAGATATATATACATATCCACACACACATACACTACCGTTCAAAAGTTTGGGGTCACTTAGAAATGTCCTTGTTTTCGAAAGAAAAGCAATTTGTTTGTCCATTAAAATAACATAAAATTGATCAGAAATACTGATTTTTTATGCAATATCTACATAGGCGTACAGAGGCCCATTATCAGCAACCATCAGTACTGTGTTCCAATGGCACGTTGTGTTTGCTAATCCAAGTTTATCATTTTAAAAGGCTAATTGATCATTAGAAAACCCATTTGCAATTATGTTAGCACAGCTGAAAACGTTTGTGCTGATTGAAGAAGCAATAAAACTGGCCACCTTGAGACTAGTTGAGTATCTGGAGCATCAGCAATTGTGGGTTCGATTACAGGCTCAAAATGGCCAGAAACAAATAACTTTCTTCTGAAACTCGTCAGTCTATTCTTGTTCTGAGAAATGAAGGCTATTCCATGCGAGAAATTGCCAAGAAACTGAAGATCTCGTACAACGCTGTGCACTACTCCCTTCACAGAACAGCGCAAACCAGAATAGAAAGAGGAGTGGGAGGCCCCGGTGCACAACTGAGCAAGAGGACAAATACATTAGAGTGTCTAGTTTCAGCAACAGGCGCCTCACAAGTCCTGAACTGGCAGCTTCATTAAATAGTACCCGCAAAACTCCAGTCTCAACATTGAACCCACAATTGCTGATGCTCCAGATACTCAACTAGTCTCAAGAAGGCCAGCTGTATTGCTTCTTTAATCAGCACAAACGTTTTCAGCTGTGCTAACATAATTGCAAACGGGTTTTCTAGTGATCAATTAGCCTTTTAAAATGATAAACTTGGATTAGCAAACACAACGTGCCATTGGAACACAGGACTGATGGTTGCTGATAATGGGCCTCTGTACGCCTATGTAGATATTCCATAAAAAAATCAGCCGTTTCCAGCTACAATAGCCATTTACAACATTAACAATGTCTACACTGTATTTCTGATCAATTTGATGTTATTTTAATGGACAAACAAATTGCTTTTCTTTCGAAAACAAGGACATTTCTAAGTGACCCCAAACTTTTGAATGGTAGTGTGTGTATATATATATATATATACACACACACACACACACACACATAAATACAGTGGGGGAAAAAAGTATTTAGTCAGCCACCAATTGTGCAAGTTCTCCCACTTAAAAAGATGAGAGAGGCCTGTAATTTTCATCATAGGTACACGTCAACTATGACAGACAAAATGAGAAAAAAAAATCCAGAAAATCACATTGTAGGATTTTTTATGAATTTATTGGCATTTGATGGAGGAAAATAAGTATTTGGTCAATAACAAAAGTTTCTCAATACTTTGTTATATACCCTTTGTTGGCAATGACACAGGTCAAACGTTTTCTGTAAGTCTTCACAAGGTTTTCACACACTGTTGCTGGTATTTTGGCCCATTCCTCCATGCAGATCTCCTCTAGAGCAGTGATGTTTTGGGGCTGTCGCTGGGCAACACAGACTTTCAACTCCCTCCAAAGATTTTCTATGGGGTTGAGATCTGGAGACTGGCTAGGCCACTCCAGGACCTTGATATGCTTCTTACGAAGCCACTCCTTCGTTGCCCGGGCGGTGTGTTTGGGATCATTGTCATGCTGAAAGACCCAGCCACGTTTCATCTTCAATGCCCTTGCTGATGGAAGGAGGGTTTCACTCAAAATCTCACGATACATGGCCCCATTCATTCTTTCCTTTACACGGTTCAGTCGTCCTGGTCCCTTTGCAGAAAAACAGCCCCAAAGCATGATGTTTCCAACCCCATGCTTCACAGTAGGTATGGTGTTCTTTGGATGCAACTCAGCATTCTTTGTCCTCCAAACATGACGAGTTGAGTTTTTACCAAAAAGTTATATTTTGGTTTCATCTGACCATATGACATTCTCCCAATCCTCTTCTGGATCATCCAAATGCACTTCAGACGGGCCTGGACATGTACTGGCTTAAGCAGGGGGACACGTCTCGCACTGCAGGATTTGAGTCCCTGGCAGCGTAGTGTGTTACTGATGGTTGGCTTTGTTACTTTGGTCCCAGCTCTCTGCAGGTCATTCACTAGGTCCCCCCGTGTGGTTCTGGGATTTTTGCTCACCGTTCTTGTGATCATTTTGACCCCACGGGGTGAGATCTTGCGTGGAGCCCCAGATCGAGGGAGATTATCAGTGGTCTTGTATGTCTTCCATTTCCTAATAATTGCTCCCACAGTTGATTTCTTCAAACCAAGCTGCTTACCTATTGCAGATTCAGTCTTCCCAGCCTGGTGCAGGTCTACAATTTTGTTTTTGGTGTCCTTTGACAGCTCTTTGGTCTTGGCCATTGTGAAGTTTGGAGTGTGACTGTTTGAGGTTGTGGACAGGTGTCTTTTATACTGATAACAAGTTCAAACAGGTGCCATTAATACAGGTAACGAGTGGAGGACAGAGGAGCCTCTTAAAGAAGAAGTTACAGGTCTGTGAGAGCCAGAAATCTTGCTTGTTTGTAGGTGACCAAATACTTATTTTCCACCATAATTTGCAAATAAATTCATTAAAAATCCTACAATGGGATTTTCTGGATTTTCTTTTCTCAATTTGTCTGTCATAGTTGACGTGTACCTATGATGAAAATTACAGGCCTCTCTCATCTTTTTAAGTGGGAGAACTTGCACAATTGGTTGCTGACTAAATACTTTTTTTCCCCACTGTAACTGTATGTCTGCATTATCTAATATAAATAAACAAGACCGAGAAGTGTGATCTGGGTATCATAGGTCAATCAGAGAGAGCGAGAGAGGGGTGTGGTCTGGGTATCATAGGTCAATCAGAGAGAGCGAGAGAGGGGTGTCGTCTTGGTATCATAGTACCACAGGAGGAGTCAGAGACCCAACCAGTCCTGGGCGGGAGAGATTGTTCAGATGACCTCTGAGGATAAGGTCATGTCTGTCCTCTCACTGCTTTAATGAAGCGTATCTAGGAGTAGCAAACACACACACAGACATTTTAAACTTGGGTTCTGTCAGACCTGGCCCCTTGTGGAGCCGTGGTTCGGGCTAGGCCCCTTAGCTCCAGTGAAGGGAAATCTTAACGCTACAGCATACAATGACATTCTAGATGATTCTGTGCTTCCAACTTTGTGGCAACAGTTTGGGGGAAGGCCCTTTCCTATTTCAGCATGACAATGCCCCTGTGCACAAAGCAAGGTCCATACAGAAATGGTTTGAAAAGATTGGTGTGGAAGAACTTGACTGGCCTGCACAGAGCCCTGAGCTCTACACCATCGAACACATTTGGGATGAATAGGAACGCCGACTGCGAGCCAGGCCTAATCGCCCAACAACAGTGCACGACCTCACTAATGCTCTTGTGGCTGAATGGAAAGCAAGTCCCCGCAGGAATGTTCCAACATCTAGTGGAAAGCCATCCCAGAAGAGTGGAGGCTGTTATAGCAGCAAAGGGGGGGACCAACTCCATATTAATGCCCATGATTTTGGAATTAGATGTTCTACGAGCAGGTGTCCACATACTTTTGGTCATTGTATAATGTTTACATTGCCAAAGCAAGTGAAATAAACAATAAAAAAAAGTGAGAAGAAACAAAAATCTTTAAAAATAAAAACATTAAATATACAGTAAACATGGCACTCAAAAGTTTCAAAAGGATAAAGACGTTTCAAATGTTATATCAGTTATTATCAAAGCTTTGTGTTCACAGGGGCTTTGTTATTCGCTATGGTAACGCTACATCAATACTATGGAAACTATATGGCAGCTATAGAAAGGGGAACCGTTGGACTAGTGTTGAACGGTATACCGAAACTTCAGTACTTTTTCTATACTAGAACACGGAAAACGGTTCGGTACTAGAATTCTTGTTACTTTCGGTACTTCTGTCTAACGTGTCTCACGTCATATACGGATTAAGAGCATCGCGTGTGTCTAGTAATTTGACTGAATCTTCTCAAGGGGGCAGTAGTGAGCTAGCCAGGCTACACGCGCATGCAGATGACACAGCGAGCCAATTTTGAGAAGCAAGCGAGTGAGAGAATGCCAACAGCAAAGACTTCTAACGAAAACATACCTCCATCTTGTTGACAAAATTGCCTCCAGAAGCGAACTATGGGAATACTTTGCTTACAGAGCAGATGAGGGCCAGCCCACCAAAACAACTAAGCAAAAGGTGGTACAAATCAGTGCAGTGCAATGTAGGTTTAGTTTTAAGAAATGACATAAAAACTACTTTACACATGACATTTGCATTGTAACGTTATACTACTAACAACTCAATTCTAATTATTTTTTGAGTGGGGTAGGATAAACTAGTTGAATACAGGGGGGTAGGATAAAGGGCGGCAGGTAGCTTAGTGGGTAAGAGCGTTGTGCCAGTAACCGAAAGGTTGCTGGTTCTAATCCCCGAGCCGACTAGGTGAAAAATCTGTCGATGTACCCTTGAGCAAGGCACTTAACCCTAATTGCTCCTGTAAGTCGCTCTGGATAAGAGCGTCTGCTAAATGACAAAAATAAAATAAAATAATAAACTAGTTGAATACATGGGGGTAGGATAAACTAGTTTAATACGGGGGGTAGGATAAACTAGTTGAATACAGGGGGGTAGGATAAACTAGTTTAATACAGGGGGTAGGATAAACTAGTTGAATACAGGGGGGTAGGATAAACTAGTTGAATACAGGGGGGTAGGATACACTAGTTTAATACGGGGGGTAGGATAAACTAGTTGAATACAGGGGGGTAGGATAAACTAGTTGAATACAGGGGGTAGGATAAACTAGTTGAATACAGGGGGGTAGGATAAACTAGTTGAATACAGGGGGGTAGGATAAACTAGTTGAATACAGGGGGTAGAATAAACTAGTTGAATACATGGGGGTAGGATAAATGTCATCCTGCCCCTACCCACACACAAGGGGCTTTTCCTTGTTTCCATTGGCCCGAGGAGAAACAACTAGAGACAGAGACACAGAGTACTTACTCTCTCACACACAGTTCCATAAACAGCAAGCAACACATGCTACAGTATCTCTGTATTCACTATCACATGGACCGCGTTGATTTGCTTTGGTGCTGCTTCTCATCGAGAAAGATTATGTTAGAAGACGATGTTACGTTGCAGACAAGAATGGATGGCTGTTACTGGGAAGGACATCATATGGAACAAAACAAAAGTATGCCACTAACAAAACCAGAGTGTCTGTCTGTCTGTCTGTCTGAATAACCATTACAGCAGACAGACAGCCAGAGAGTAGTTATTCAGGCATGCTTAGCATTCCTGAACCTCCAACAACACTAAACACCCCGGGCCGTACCGCCCTGAAACAAGGACCTACCAAAAATAAGACCTAGTTCAACAGGTTCTGGAAAGTTCATTCATGCCATTATTGACCGATAGATATCTGGGCTGTGTTCATTAGAGGACTACATACCATAGCAAACAGTTGCGAAGCACTTGGCAACGGAAAAGGTTTTGCAACAAAAACGAGAGCTTCTATTGGTCAAATTCAGTCCCTCCCCGTTTGGTTCCATTTGGTTCCGTTTGGTTTGTAGCAGTGGAGGCTGCTGAGGGGAGGACGGCTCATAATGATGTCTGGAATGGAGTCAATGGAAACCACATGGTTGATGCCATTCCATTGGCTCTGGAATGGAGTCAATGGAAACCACATGGTTGATGCCATTCCATTGGCTCTGGAATGGAGTCAATGGAAACCACATGGTTGATGCCATTCCATTGGCTCTGGAATGGAGTCAATGGAAACCACATGGTTGATGCCATTCCATTGGCTCTGGAATGGAGTCAATGGAAACCACATGGTTGATGCCATTCCATTGGCTCTGGAATGGAGTCAATGGAAACCACATGGTTGATGCCATTCCATTGGCTCTGGAATGGAGTCAATGGAAACCACATGGTTGATGCCATTCCATTGGCTCTGGAATGGAGTCAATGGAAACCACATGGTTGATGCCATTCCATTGACTCCATTTCAGACATTATTATGAGCCGTCCTCCCCTCAGCAGCCTCCACTGGTTTGAAGTGAACACACCCCAGAGGACAGAGGAGAGAGCGTTTCAGCTGAAATTCATTCTGCTCAGCATCATTCTGAAACACGTCTAAAATAACAACTTTTCCTCCAAAACGTTACGTACGTGACAGTCTGTTCAAATCAGCGCTCTGTCTTTACTAGATTGTAGAATTCTATACTAGCACTCAATGGACTAAAAATAGTTGGACATTGTTTCATGAACCTTCCGACTTGGTCAGAAACACAGTGGGGACAGAACCAAAACAGTTCTGTGAGCCAGAAGTGATGAAGTCTGGTTGACTGAAAATACTTATTTTTGGACTTTGTATCCTCCTTTGTAGTAACAATAACATTACATTTGGCAAATATAAAGGCCAACTGCAGTCTGTACTGCCACCCTGGTTACGCTACAATACTTACCCTCGCACTACACTGTTACACTACCCTCACACTATACTACCCTCGCACTACACTGTTACACTACCCTCACACTATACTACCCTCACACTATACTACCCTCACACTACAATGTTACACTACCCTCACACTATACTACCCTCGCACTACAATGTTACACTACCCTCACACTATACTACCCTCGCACTACAATGTTACACTACCCTCACACTACACTGTTACACTACCCTCACACTATACTACCCTCACACTACACTGTTACACTACCCTCACACTATACTACCCTCACACTATACTACCCTCACACTACACTGTTACACTACCCTCACACTACACTGTTATACTACCCTCACACTATATCAATCAATCAATCAATTTTATTTTATATAGCCCTTCTTACATCAGCTAATATCTCGAAGTGCTGTACAGAAACCCAGCCTAAAACCCCAAACAGCTAGTAATGCAGGTGTAGAAGCACGGTGGCTAGGAAAAACTCCCTAGAAAGGCGAAAACCTAGGAAGAAACCTAGAGAGGAACCAGGCTATGAGGGGTGGCCAGTCCTCTTCTGGCTGTGCCGGGTGGAGATTATAACAGAACCATGCCAAGATGTTCAAAAATGTTCATAAGTGACAAGCATGGTCAAATAATAATCAGGAATAAATCTCAGTTGGCTTTTCATAGCCGATCATTAAGAGTTGAAAACAGCAGGTCTGGGACAGGTAGGGGTTCCATAACCGCAGGCAGAACAGTTGAAACTGGAATAGCAGCAAGGCCAGGCGGACTGGGGACAGCAAGGAGTCACCACGGCCGGTAGTCCCGACGTATGGTCCTAGGGCTCAGGTCTCTCAGTTGGCTTTTCATAGCCGATCATTAAAGAGTTGAAAACAGCAGGTCTGGGACAGGTAGGGGTTTCGTAGCCGCAGGCAGAACAGTTGAAACTGGAATAGCAGCAAGGCCAGGCGGACTGGGGACAGCAAGGTGTCATCATGCCCGGTAGTCCTGACGTATGGTCCTAGGGCTCAGGTTCTCAGAGAGAAAGAGAGAACGAGAGAATTAGAGAGAGCATACTTAAATTCACACAGGACACTGGATAAGACAGGAGAAGTACTCCAGGTATAACCAACTAACCCCAGCCCCCCGACACATAAACTACTGCAGCATAAATACTGGAGGCTGAGACAGGAGCGGTCCGGAGACACTGTGGCCCCATCCGAAGAAACCCCCGGACAGGGCCAAACAGGAAGGATATAACCCCACCCACTCCGCCAAAGCACAGCCCCCACACCACTAGAGGGATATCCCCAACCACCAACTTACAATCCTGAGACAAGGCCGAGTATAGCCCACAGAGGTCTCCACCACAGCACAAACCAAGGGGGGGGGCGCCAACCCAGACAGGAAGATCACGTCAGTAACTCAACCCACTCAAGTGACGCACCCCTCCCAGGGACGGCATGAAAGAGCACCAGCAAGCCAGTGACTCAGCCCCTGCAACAGGGTTAGAGGCAGAGAACCCCAGTGGAGAGGGGAACCGGCCCGGCAGAGACAGCAAGGGCTGTTCGTTGCTCCAGCCTTTCCGTTCACCTTCACACTCCTGGGCCAGACTACACTCAATCATATGACCTACTGAAGAGATAAGTCTTCAGTAAAGACTTAAAGGTTGAGACCGAGTCTGCGTCTCTCACATGGGTAGGCAGACTGTTCCATAAAAATGGAGATCTATAGGAGAAAGCCCTGCCTCCCGCTGTTTGCTTAGAAATTCTAGGGACAATTAGGAGGCCTGCGTCTTGTGACCGTAGCGTACGTATTGGTATGTACGGCAGGACCAACTCGGAAAGATAGGTAGGAGCAAGCCCATGTAACGCTTTATAGGTTAACAGTAAAACCTTGAAATCAGCCCTTGCCTTAACAGGAAGCCAGTGTAGGGAAGCTAGCACTGGAGTAATATGATCAAATTTCTTGGTTCTAGTCAGGATTCTAGCAGCCGTATTTAGCACTAACTGAAGTTTATTTAGTGCTTTATCCGGGTAGCCGGAAAATAGAGCATTGCAGTAGTCTAACCTAGAAGTAACAAATGCATGGATTAATTTTTCTGCATCATTTTTGGACAGAACATTTCTGATTTTTGCAATGTTACGTAGATGGAAAAAAGCTGTCCTTGAAACAGTCTTGATATGTTCGTCAAAAGAGAGATCAGGGTCAAGAGTAACACCGAGGTCCTTCACAGTTTTATTTGAGACGACTTTACAACCATCAAGATGAATTGTCAGATTTAACAGAAGATCTCTTTGTTTCTTGGGACCTAGAACAAGCATCTCTGTTTTGTCCGAGTTTAAAAGTAAAAAGTTTTCAGCCATCCACTTCCTTATGTCTGAAACACAGGCTTCTAGCGAGGGCAATTTTGGGGCTTCACCATGTTTCATTGAAATGTACAGCTGTGTGTCATCCGCATAGCAGTGAAAGTTAACATTATGTTTTCGAATAACATCCCCAAGAGGTAAAATATATAGTGAAAACAATAGTGGTCCTAAAACGGAACCTTGAGGAACACCGAAATGTACAGTTGATTTGTCGGAGGACAGACCATTCACAGAGACAAACTGATATCTTTCCGACAGGTAGGATCTAAACCAGGCCAGAACTTGTCCGTGTAGACCAATTTGGGTTTCCAGTCTCTCCAAAAGAATGTGGTGATCGATGGTGTCAAAGGCAGCACTAAGGTCTAGTAGCACGAGGACAGATGCAGAGCCTCGGTCTGACGCCATTAAAAGGTCATTTACCACCTTCACAAGTGCAGTCTCAGTGCTATGATGGGGTCTGAAACCAGACTGAAGCATTTCGTATACATTGTTTGTCTTCAGAAAGGCAGTGAGTTGCTGCGCAACAGCTTTTTCTAAAATTTTTGAGAGGAATGGAAGATTCGATATAGGCCGATAGTTTTTTATATTTTCCGGGTCAAGGTTTGGCTTTTTCAAGAGAGGCTTTATCACTGCCACTTTTAGTGAGTTTGGTACACATCCGGTGGATAGAGAGCTGTTTATTATGTTCAACATAGGAGGGCCAAGCACAGGAAGCAGCTCCTTCAGCAGTTTAGTAGGAATAGGATCCAGTATGCAGCTTGAAGGTTTAGAGGCCATGATTATTTTCATCATTGTGTCAAGAGATATAGTACTAAAACACTTAAGTGTCTCTCCCGATCCCAGGCCCTCGCAGAGCTGTGCAGATCCAGGACAGCTAAGCCCTGGAGGAATACGCAGATTCAAAAAGGAGTCCGTAATTTGCTTTCTAATGGTCATGATCTTTTCCTCAAAGAAGTTCATGAATTTATCACTGCTGAAGTGAAAGCCATCCTCTCTTGGGGAATGCTGCTTTTTAGTTAGCTTTGCAACAGTATCAAAAAGAAATTTTGGATTGTTCTTATTTTCCTCAATTAAGTTGGAAAAGTAGGATGATCGAGCAGCAGTGAGGGCTCTTCGGTACTGCACGGTACTGTCTTTCCAAGCTAGTCGGAAGACTTCCAGTTTGGTGTGGCGCCATTTCCGTTCCAATTTCCTGGAAGCTTGCTTCAAAGCTCGGGTATTTTCTGTATACCAGGGAGCTAGTTTCTTATGACAAATGTTTTTCGTTTTTAGGGGTGCAACTGCATCTAGGGTATTGCGCAAGGTTAAATTGAGTTCCTCAGTTAAGTGGTTAACTGATTTTTGTCCTCTGACGTCCTTGGGTAGGCAGAAGGAGTCTGGAAGGGCATCAATGAATTTTTGTGTTGTTTGAGAATTTATAGCACGACTTTTGATGCTCCTTGGTTGGGGTCTGAGCAGATTATTTGTTGCGATTGCAAATGTAATAAAATGGTGGTCCGATAGTCCAGGATTTTGTGGAAAAACATTAAGATCTACAACATTTATTCCATGGGACAAAACTAGGTCCAGAGTATGACTGTGGCAGTGAGTAGGTCCAGAGACATGTTGGACAAAACCCACTGAGTCGATAATGGCTCCGAAAGACTTTTGGAGTGGGTCTGTGGACTTCTCCATGTGAATATTAAAATCACCAAAAATTAGAATATGATCTGCTATGACTACAAGGTCTGATAGGAATTCAGGAAACTCAGAGAGGAACGCTGTATATGGCCCAGGAGGCCTGTAAACAGTAGCTATAAAAAGTGATTGAGTAGGCTGCATAGATTTCATGACTAGAAGCTCAAAAGATGAAAACGCCATTTTTTTTTTTGTAAATTGAAATTTGCTATCGTAAATGTTAGCAACACCTCCGCCTTTGCGGGATGCACGGGGAATATGGTCACTAGTGTAACCAGGAGGTGAGGCCTCATTTAACACAGCAAATTCATCAGGCTTAAGCCATGTTTCAGTCAGGCCAATCACATCAAGATTATGATCAGTGATTAGTTCATTGACTATGACTGCCTTTGAAGTGAGGGATCTAACATTAAGTAACCCTATTTTGAGATGTGAAGTATCACGATCTCTTTCAATAATGGCAGGAATGGAGGAGGTCTTTATCCTAATAAGATTGCTAGGGTGAACACCGCCATGTTTAGTTTTGCCCAACCTAGGTCGAGGCACAGACACAGTCTCAATGGGTATGGCTGAGCTGACTACACTGACTGTGCTATTGGCAGACTCCACTAAGCTGGCAGGTTGGCTAACAGCCTGCTGCCTGGCCTGCACCCTATTTCACTGTGGGGCTAGAGGAGTTAGAGCCCTATCTATGTTGGTAGATAAGAGGAGAGCACCCCTCCAGCTAGGATGGAGTCCGTCACTCCTCAGCAGGTCAGGCTTGGTCCTGTTTGTGGGTGAGTCCCAGAAAGAGGGCCAATTATCCACAAATGTTATCTTTTGGGAGGGGCAGAAAACAGTTTTCAACCAGCGATTAAGTGCTGAGACTCTGCTGTAGAGCTCGTCACTTCCCCTAACTGGGAGGGGGCCAGAGACAATTACTCGATGCCGACACATCTTTCTAGCTGATTTACACGCTGAAGCTATGTTGCACTTGGTGACCTCTGACTGTTTCATCCTAACATCGTTGGTGCCGACGTGGATAACAATATCTCTATACTCTCTACACTCGCCAGTTTTAGCTTTAGCCAGCACCATCTTTAGATTAGCCTTAACGTCGGTAGCCCTGCCCCCTGGTAAACAGTGTATGATCGCTGGGTGATTCGTTTTAAGTCTAATACTGCGGGTAATGGAGTCGCCAATGACTAGGGTTTTCAATTTGTCAGAGCTAATGGTGGGAGCCTTCGGCGTCTCAGACCCCGTAACGGGAGGAGTAGAGACTAGAGAAGACTCAGACTCAGACTCCGACTCGCTACATAATGGGGAAAACCGGTTGAAGGTTTCTGTCGGCTGAATGAGCGACACCGGTTGAGCATTCCAACAGTATTTCCCTCCAGAAGCCATGAGAAAGTTGTCCGGCTGCGGGGACTGTGCGGGGGGATTTATACTAACGTTACTGTCTGTACTTACTGGTGGCACAGACGCTGTTTCTTCCTTTCCTACACTGAGATTACCCTTGCCTAACGATTGCGTCTGAAGCTGGGCTTGTAGCACAGCTATTTTCGCCGTAAGGCGATCGTTCTCCTGTATATTATGAGTACAGCGACTGCAATTAGAAGACATCATGTTAATGTTACTACTTAGCTTCGGCTGTTGAAGATGTTGATGAACCATGTCCAGATAAAGCGTCCGGAGTGAAAAAGTTGAATAAGGGAAAAAAAAAGTTGCGATGGAAAAAAGGAAAATAACGTAAAGTTGGCAGCTAAAACGCACAGGAAAATGACTCTTCTGTCTCGGGATAAACGTCCGGGGTGAAAAAGTTTAACGAAAAAAGATGAGTGAGGACAAAACTAAAAAGTTGGTAAATTTGTTGAACAAAGATTGATTAAACGTTTATTAAAAGTAAAACGTGAATAGTTTGGCAGGTAGCCAAGTAGCTACACTACCCTCACACTACAATGTTACGCTACCCTCACACTATACTACCCTCACACTATACTACCCTCACACTACACTGTTACACTACCCTCACACTACACTGTTACACTACCCTCACACTATACTACCCTCACACTACACTACCCTCGCACTATACTGTTATACTACCCTCACACTATACTACCCTCACACTATACTACCCTCACACTACACTGTTACACTACCCTCTACAGAGGACCACTATACTACCCTCACACTATACTGTTACACTACCCTCACACTACACTACCCTCACACTATACTACCCTCACACTATACTACCCTCACACTACACTGTTACACTACCCTCACACTATACTACCCTCACACTACAATGTTACACTACCCTCACACTATACTACCCTCGCACTACAATGTCACACTACCCTCACACTATACTACCCTCGCACTACAATGTTACACTACCCTCACACTATACTACCCTCACACTACACTGTTACACTACCCTCACACTATACTACCCTCACACTACACTGTTACACTACACTGTTACACTACCCTCACACTACACTGTGACATTACCCTCACACTACAGTGTTACATTACCCTCACACGAGTTAGTTAGTCTACACCGTTTTTTTTACGAAGCATGTTAGGAATAAAATTGATTTGAAGAACCCATGCTAACTGGCTAACGTTGGCTAGCTACTTCCAGACAAATTAGAGAACAACTCACTGACCATTTACTCGCCCTAGCAGAGCTGGTTAGGCTGTTTTCATGTTATATTCAGGGTTAATGACTAACTGTGCTGCTGGCAACAATTTAATTAGTTTTTTTTAGCAGATGTTTACTGACACCTGTCATAAAAACTGGGTGCTAGGTCGTTTGTAAATTAATCAATTATTCTGCGCTCTGGCACTCTCAAACCAGAGTGCTCTGAACTCCGAGTAGATTACCTAGGATGTGTGTAGCTATGAGGTATAGATCCATACTGATGACCCTGAGTACACTCCTGAGTGGCGCAGTGGTCTAAGGCACTGCATCGCAGTGCTAACTGTGCCACTAGAGATCCTGGTTCGAATCCAGGCTCTGTCGCAGCCGGCCGCGACCGGGAGACTCATGGGCGGCGCACAATTGGCCCAGCGTCGTCCAGGGTAGGGGAGGGAATGGCCGGCAGGGATGTAGCTCAGTTGATAGAGCATGGCGTTTGCAACGCCAGGGTTGTGGGTTCGATTCCCACGGGAGGCCAGTATAAAAAAATATAAAAAAATATATATATATATATATATATGTATTCACTAACTGTAAGTCGCTCTGGATAAGAGCGTCTGCTAAATGACTAAAATCTAAATCTAAATCTAAATCTGATCAGGTACTTGCTGTGTATGTGTGTTCTTCACAATGAGAAACGCTATAGATCTGTGCTAAAAAAAAACAAGACATAAATACCCACAACTCAGCAAGCTCCACCCTGATGTATACTCACTGTGTGATGGTATTCTGTACACTTTTCTCATTGAGCGTCATTCCTGGGGGCGGATCATTTTGCAAAGCCATTAGTTCCTTTTGTAGCCTTTTCTATAAGGGTAAATAAACACACGTTTTAGCTGTAGCTAGAATACAATAGAGATTTAATTTGAGATGAAAACTACTCGTGAAAACATGATGCGACCGATCTGAGATACAATCCCCAAATATGTCAGTACTTAGCTAGTTAGACAATTAATTACTTAATTAGACAGACTAAAAGCTATCTGGATGTCTCGTAATATCCTCTAAATTGAAGATTAAATCAAAAGTACGCTAACCTTGGTTCAGCTCCTTGCGTTAACGCGGTGTCAACACTAGAGCTCTTATAACCTACGCAGTGTTTACCATCGGCTTTTTAGCATTTTGACAACCGAAACGGTTGGATATTAACACTTTGGGTTTCAGAATGCAGAACTAACATCATTAACGTTAACTAGCTAATCCACTTCATGAATTCAGACCAGCTTA
This sequence comes from Coregonus ussuriensis, assembly GCA_031479575.1. Taxonomy (NCBI): domain Eukaryota; kingdom Metazoa; phylum Chordata; class Actinopteri; order Salmoniformes; family Salmonidae; genus Coregonus; species Coregonus ussuriensis. The sequence goes on along the minus strand of CM062479.1, from coordinate 2,746,245 downwards.
CTCAGCCCTAGAGCCAGCCAACCACCACATATAACTAACAACCTTAGCTAGGTTGTGTAGCGCGTTAGCTAACGACGTAACTAGACAAACTAACGTTAGTCTGCTATCCAGTTAGCTAGTTCTGCTACGGGCAGGCATGTCACTGCACTCATAACTATATTTGTTTGCTAACTAGCTAGCAATTTTATGCTAACGTTGCAACTGACAGTCCCCAACGGAGTACCTAACGTTAGCTAGATAGCGAGCTTGCTAACGTCGTTAGCAACTCCCTTCTTGCTAGTTAAGCACCGACAGTGCGGCGGTTGCTAACAGCGGTAGCTATTGATGAGCTACGTTTGCTATCTAACGTTAGCTCCCTAACAAGGCAGGTGCAGGCGTTGAAGCGACACGGTAAACAAATCAGTACACATCCTAATTAAAGAATGCGTTGACTGACTTGAAATAACGGATGAAAACAGAGACGCCGTCAGTGCACTTGTTACCTGCATCGACGCCATGATGGAAACCAACGCAGAACGACACTACGTCATCCCAGGGATCATCACATGGGACGGGGGAGTGTTGTGTTGACAAAACACTACAGAAAAGTGCGCTGATTGCGGCAAGCGCACTGAAAATGTAGTAACAGCAGTATTGCCCTTCCGAGTACTGTGCAGGGGCGACAGAAAATAGAACCAAAGACGCTTGAATGAATCCAAAGCAGCGCATTTAATCGGAAATGTGAATTGTGGTGTCACAGAGGGATTAGAGACGACCCCGCACTGTATTGAGAAAAAGCTAACTGAAGGTCAATGACCTCTAGTAGTGTCAGTGAAAATAAAGGGCCCTTTCACACTGTTTCTCAGATTCCACACCTTTTCCTGGAGATAATCATAACCAATTTTAGGTGTGGAACCAATTTTAGGTGTGGAACAGTGAAGAACATTGATGGTTGTAACAACAGGCTGTTGAATGCCAGCCCACCGACACTATCATCATACCTCAGTCAGCACACACTGAAAAATTATTTCCACAACAAAAATCTGTTTTGAGTCACACATACCAGATATAGTCATTTTTTATTCTGAACAGATAGATTTTTCTGGATGAACCAGTATGTTTGCTATAAATATTCTATTCACTTCACAGTCTGTCCCCTTGCCTTCAGAAAGTATTAACACCCCTTAACTTAATTCAAAATGGATTAAATAGACACACAATACCCCATAATCACAAAGTGAAAACATGTTTTATGACATTTTAGCATATTTTTGGAAAATGAAATAGAGAAATATCTCATTTACATAAGTATTCACACCCCTGAGTCAATACTTTGTAGAGGCACCTTTGGCAGAGATTACAGTTGTGAGTCTTTCTGGGTAGGTCTCTGGATTGTGCAACATTTGCCCATTATTTTATCAAAATTCTTCAAGCTCTGTCAAATTGGTTGTTGATCATTGCTAAACAATCATTTTCATGTCTCACCATAGATTTTCAAGTAGATTTAAGTCAAAACTGTAACTCAGCCACTGAGGAACATTCACAGTCTTCTTGGTAAGCAACTCCAGTGTAGATTTGACCTTGTGTTTTAGGTTATTGTCCTGCTGAAAGGTGAATTCATCTCCCAGTGTCTGGTGGAAAGCAGACTGAACCAGGTTTTCCACTAGGATTTTGCCTGTGCTTAGCTCCATTCCGTTAATTTTTTATGCCCGTAATACTCAACCCGGGCCTTAACGATTATAAGCATACCCATATCATGCTTGAAAATATGGAGAGTGGTACTCAGTAATGTGTGTTGGACTTGCCTCAAACATAACAATTTGTATTCAGGACAAAAAGTTAGTTGCTTTGCCATTTTTTTTTTTGCAGTATTGCGTTAGTGTCTTGTTGCAAACAGGATGCATGTTTTGAAATATTTTTTATTCTGTACAAGCTTCCTTCTGTTCCCTCTGTCAATTAGGTTAGTATTGTGGAGTAACTACAATATTGTTGATCCATCCTCAGTTTTCTCCTATCACAGCCATTAAACTCTTTAACAGTTTTAAAGTCACTATTGGCCTCATGGTGAAATCCCTGAACGGTTTCCTTCCTCTCCGGCAACTGAGTTAGGAAGGACGCCTGTGTCTTTGTAGTGACTGGGTGTATTGACACACCATCCAAAGTGTAATTAATGACTTCACCATGCTCAAAGGTATATTCAATGTCTTTTTTTTACCCATTTAGCAATAGGTGCCCTTCAGAGGCATTGGAAAACCTCCCTGGCCTTTGTGGTTGAATCTGTGTTTGAAATTCACTGCTCGACTAAGGGACCTTACAGATAATTGTATGTGTGGGGTACAGAGATGAGGTAGTCATAAAAAAATCATGTTAAACACTGTTATTGCACACAGAGCGTGTCCATGCAACTTATGTGACTTGTTAAGCACATTTTTACTCCTGAACTTATTTAGGTTTGACATAACAAAGGAGTTGAATACTTATTGACTCAAGACATTTCAACTTTTCATTTTTAATTAATTTGTAAACATTTCTAAAAACATAATTCCAAATCAAATCCAATCAAATTTGTATTGATCGCATACACATATTTAGCAGATGTTATTGCGGGTGTAGAAAAATGCTTGTGTTCCACTTTGACATTATGGGAGTATTGTGTGTGGGCCAGTGACAAAAAAAATCTCAATTGTATCTATTTTAAATTCAGGCTGTAACAACATAATGTGGGAAAGGTCAAAGAGTGTGTATGTCAGCAGTGTTATTGCAGAGACAGCCTGATTATCTGACTCCCAAATGACCTTTTAAGGTCATATACACAGCCTCTCCTCTGATGGGAAAGAGCCAGAAGCACTGGTGGGATGCCTAAGAGGCTTCAGTGATTAGTGAAATTGGTGCAGGGATAAAACACTGCCTTCTCCTATGAGGGATAACTTCACTACAACTTTCAACAGTGTCTTCTCCTGTGGGAGAAGCTATAGGAGGACGGGCTCATTTTAATGGCTGAAATTGAATTTATGGAACGGTATCAAAGACATCAAACACATGGAAACCACGTTTGACTCCCGTTCCATTGATTCCATACCAGCCATTTCAATGAGCCCATCCTCCTATAGCTCCTCCCACCAGCCTCCACTGGCCTTCTCCCTGATTTCATAAAGAAATATGATCCCATTGTCCTATTATTTTTTGTCCATGGACTCATAAGACAAAGGTAGTTGACTGTATTAGCCTGCCATGAGGTTTTATGTAGGCAGACACTCATTGGCCCGTATTCATAAAGCGTCTCAGAGAAGCAGTGCTGATCCAGGATCAGGTGCCCATGTCATTTTATTATCTAAAATGCAAAAACTGAGCCTACGCTTTACTGGAGCCATGTGTCATTACATCATGAAAGAACCCGTCTATGGCTAGGTAGGCTAATCCAGTTATCACACCGGTATGACCTAATGAACACGATATCAGGAACGGCTAACTGAACTCCCAGAGGTTGATGGACCAGTGGGACAACACCTTTATATTGGGTAAGACGGTTCTGCCAGGGTTGTATCCACTAGAACCTAAACGGCGATATACAGACTGCAACGGGGGGGAGGGACTACCTGAACATGTCCTATGAGAAACTTGTTTTCATTGCAAAACTGCTTTGACATGGTTTGCTAGTGTGCACTAATGAACACGAACCAAAATGAACAGACCTTCAACATCTTATTCTGTTCTAATTCAACGTAAAAGCTGCCAACACACAAGGGAGCCATTTAGCACCAAAACACTCAAGCATACTTTATTGTGGTGGGGAGGTAAGAAATGATTGTGTACGACAGGGTAAGCCACTTCGTCACATTCTGGAGCAGCCATATCAGTTAATTATATTAAAAATTAAAAAGTCTTTACTATCAACAGAATGTGGACATAAAGCCTGGTGCAAAAACAAATATTTTACACAGCATACTGACACAAACGTACTCGTCATCATTCACTTTGTTTTATATCTATAAGCAACATGGCAAACAAGTTAAATAGTCCAACAACAAAAAAAATCTACAAAATGTTTTAAGCTGCTACATTTCTTTTTCTTCTTCTTCAGTTTTAACAATCCAAGAAGTTTGCAGCCATGAGCAGCTCCAGAGCGATCTCGGGGGCGATGGGGAATTCTGGTATTTCTGTTGAACTATTGGTGTAACGGACCTTGTAGGTGAAATACATGCACACCTTGGACAGGACATGGGAGGGGATCTCTCTGAAGTTCACTTCGTTGGTTTCATTCTCTGCAAACTGACCTGGGGGGGGGGGGGGGGGGGGGGAATAAAAAAAATAAAAGGAGAAGCAATACATTAGTTTGACGCACAGTGTGAAGACATACAGCTAGTTCAATAGGGTTTACAGTATCAAAGTGATTCGTTGGAACTAGCAAGCTGCTTCAGTCACGGGCCTCTTTGAATGCACACCCTTTGCATTCATTATGTAAATCCAACACGTTGTCCTGAATGTCTGCTTACCTGGCCCACTCAGAATGAGTTGAGGAGATAAATTCCTCATCTATCTCCTGTTTTTTGTAGTGTAAGGCAGCTTGATGTACAGCCCCTGGAGAGGACACTCGTCTATAACAGGTCCTTACCCCCAATCTATCTCCTTAATGCTGAGTGCCAAGCAGAGACGCACCGGGTCCCATTTTTTAAGTCTTTGGTATGACTCGGCCAGGGATCGAACTCCCAACCTTCCGATCTCAGGACAGTCACTAGGCCATTCAGTTGGTAGACTAGCACCAGGCACATTCTTTGCTATATCAAGCGCACACTGCTTACCTGGTCCACTCAACATGGCTTTGATGGTCAAGGGCTTACCTGGTCCACTCAACATGGCTTTGATGGTAAAGGGCTTACCTGGTCCACTCAACATGGCTTTGATGGTAAAGGGCTTACCTGGTCCACTCAACATGGCTTTGATGGTAAAGGGCTTACCTGGTCCACTCAACATGGCTTTGATGGTCAAGGGCTTACCTGGTCCACTCAACATGGCTTTGATGGTCAAGGGCTTACCTGGTCCACTCAACATGGCTTTGATGGTAAAGGGCTTACCTGGTCCACTCAACATGGCTTTGATGGTAAAGGGTTTACCTGGTCCACTCAACATGGCTTTGATGGTAAAGTGCTTACCTGGTCCACTTAACATGGCTTTGATGGTCCCTGAGGTCAAGGCGTGTTCCCTCTTCACTATGAACTCATGGCCATCAGAAGAGATCAGCTTCACATACATGGCATCTGGGCCCTCACAGCCACCGTAGGTCTTCTCTTCACCATCTAATGAGGGGCAGGCGCAGGGGGGAAAAGTAAGACTGTTGACCCTTGTTACAATTTATTGGTAATTTATACCCATTAACACTGATTATCCATTATATTGACCAGATACTCAAGTGGCCGTTCTAACAATGGAAAGACATTTCTTTAAAAAATGGAAGGCAGTTGGGAGGAGGCAAGATCAGGTGGGACCATTCTAGTCAATGAGAGAGCAGATCGTTTTTTCTCAAAGTTGCCAGGACGTCAACTTACATATCAGTACAACTTTTATTCGATCAAATAAGCTATACGATTTTGTTGACCAAATTCGTCACTCCTTGACCTCCATACAAAAGCACAAACGCTACATGCTGGAGAAGACAGATTTTGGTCCCAGTTATCCCTCTCGCTTCGCCTCTTACTCTTTGCTATTAATTATTATTTTGAACGCACACCCTTTCCATTCGTTATGTATTTGCTCCACGAGTTGCCATTTTTTTCATGATCTTGGCGACAAAAACATTGAAACATGTCAACTGAACATTTCCACTCACCCATTTTGTCTTCAAATCCGAAACTCGTCTCTGAAACAGACGACTTCTGTTAAAATCACTATGGCCACACATCAAAATGTATAATTTCAGGTGGCTAGCTAGCTACCGTTAGCTGGCTAACTAGCTAATTAACAAACGTTGTAGCATTTAATTTAGTAGCGAACCGCGTTACACATTTAAATATATACTTAACATGGCATTCCCCACTTGAGACGCGCCCATTATCTAGTCCCTACCCGTAAAAATAACAGCTGAAGCACCAACGTAAGCTAGCTGGCAGCTAAATTAGCTTGTTAGCTAGCTAGCTAACCAGTCGTTGCCTTCCAGTTTGACAAACAATCAAGGTACCAAAAATACAGCTAGCTAACGCTATATAATCCGATGACAAATACATCTTACGATATAGTGTAATAAAAGGATAATTATTTTAATTACCACACAATAGTTGAATGTGGAGACTTTTCGCTTCGTCTAGCAAGATATTTTGACACAGGAAACAGTTCTGATAAATAGTGTTGCGCGTCTGTAATCCAATCCGTAGGATACCGCACAATAGGTAATAAAAGTTCCGCTTACATCATTCCCGTCTGACGTTTGTCAAGGGTTGATATAAATAAATCTAATCTGGTGGTGGAATTTATCAAATATTTTCAAGGTTTAATAGAGGTCTATTCAACAAAACAAAAAATAATGGGGTTTCCTCACTTTTTTACTGTTGCATGGTTTTGCAATTAAGAACGGGGCGACACCGCCGCTTTGTGGAAAATAAATAGTATTACAACACTGTCATAGAAAAACAACAGCAGCAACACCGCAAAGGAAATAGTATAATAATATTTCCCTATAGCAGTTGTTTCCATATGGTTAGAAGAAATATCCTTCATTGGGCCATCGATATGATTTATCCAAGTTTGATTATTTTCAGATTCCCCTATAATGTCACAATTTTACTAAACTGTGCTGCAGTGCAGTAATTCGATTGCTAATCCTGCTGTCTCTCCAGGGGGCGCCTTAGGCTGCTGCTCCATTCAGAGGGCTCGCGGTCCATTCTAAATTTACATGTAAATTTTTTTAGTCATTTAGCAGACGCTCTTATCCAGAGCGACTTACAGTTAGTGAGTGCATACATTTTTCATACTGGCCTCCCGTGGGAATCGAACCCACAACCCTGGCGTTGCAAGCGCCATGCTCTACCAACTGAGCTACAGGCGGCCTATGTGACAGGTGTGTGAGTTTGACTGTTTCTAGTGTCAGAGAGCCTGTGTTACCATGGTGTGTCACCCTATTCCCTACATAGGGCACTACGCACTATGGGCCCTGGTCAAAAGTAGTGCACTATAAAGGGAATAGGGTGCCATTTTGGGACGCTTCCTTGGTCTGGCTAGGCTAACACACTAATGTAGCGCTAGCACTTCTGTTCAGGCCTGTCAGCCCCAGTCCTGACATGGGACAGCAACTGCTGGTGGACAGACACACGACCCCACAGCCCCCTACCCAACCACAGGCCCTATCAATATAGTCCTGAGAGAGAGAGAGAGAGAGAGAGAGAGAGAGAGAGAGAGAGAGAGAGAGAGAGAGAGAGAGAGAGAGAGAGAGAGAGAGAGAGAGAGAGAGAGAGAGAGAGAGAGAGAGGAGAGAGAGAGAGAGGTGTGGTGGTGGTGAATGTGTGTATGAAATCTGTATCTAGGCTTATGTCAGTGTTCTTTTGTGTATTTGTACTGATGAGATATTTATACTTGTCAGACCAATAGAGCATTTTGAATTGTCAATGTGTGTGTTGGCTGAGAGAGAGATAAGCTGTGAGAAAGAGAGAAAGGGTAGAGAGAGAGAGAGGGTAGAGAGAGAGGGTAGAGATAGTAGAGAGAGAGAAGCAGTGAGAGAGGGAGAGGGTAGAGAGAGAGAGAGAGAGAGGGATACGGAGTGAGTGAGAGAGAGAGAGAGAAGCAGTGAGAGAGAGAGAGGGTAGAGAGAGAGAGGGTAGAGAGAGGGTAGAGAGAGAGAGAGAGAGGGTAGAGAGAGAGAGAGAGAGAGAGAGGGTAGAGAGAGAGAGAGAGCGAGAGGGTAGAGAGAGAGATATAGAGAGGGATAAGGAGTGAGTGAGAGAGAGAGAGAGAAGCAGTGAGAGAGAGAGTGTGTTACAGGTGGATAGGTTGGGAGAGATCTGCTGAGCGTGTCAAACAGGAAAGTGTGACCTTAGTCATGATGAGTGTGGATGACCCATATTACCCATATCAGCGACCTGACTTTAGTAGGTGCGACATACGTGTGTGAAAGACAGAGAGCGGGAGAGAGATGGGGTGTGTCTGTGAGTGTGTCACTGTCCGCGCTTGTGTGTGTGTTTGTGTGTTCTACTTTTGTGAAATATGCCTCATACTGTATCTTATTCCATCATTACATGATTATAGTTCTATCATGTCTCATGTACAGCTTAGCATGGTTCTCAGCTACAGCCTGAATGGTTCATCTGATAGTTGAGAAGACACATTATGCTCCTAAATCACATTATAATCCTAAAACATTATTCTCCTAACACATCAAATCAAATTTTACTTGTCACTGTTTACTGTCACGACTTCCTCCGAGGCTGCCTCCCCCCAGCTAACTAGCCACTACCGCTCCATTATTCATCATTCCATTTGTCTTGTCTTGTCAATTACACACACCTGGTTCATATCCCCTCATTAGTCTGTGTATAAGTGTTCCCTCTGCCCCCCTTGTCCTTGTGGGTGATTGTTTTTTGTGAAAGTAGTGGAGGTCGGTGGAGCTACTCGTACCTTGTATTGCCGGGGTAGACATTTCCCCTGTGCCTGTATATTGTTGGGGTATCCCGTACCGTGTATTGCCAGGGTAGATAGTTTCCGCTGTGCCTGTTTTCGTGTGTCGCTACCCAGCGAAAATGTGAACGACGGAATAAACTTCCTACGGAATAAACTCTGTATTCGGTGATTTACCCTCCTGCTCCTGACTCCTTCTATCACACTCATCACACTTACATTATACTCCTAAATCGCATTATACTAACACATTATACTCCTAACACATTATACTCCTAACACATTATACTCCTAACACATTATACTCCTAACACATTATACTCCTAACACATTATACTAACACATTATGATCCTAAATCGCATTATACTCCTAACACATTATACTCCTAACACATTATACTCCTAACACATTATACTCCTAACACATTATACTCCTAACACATTATACTAACACATTATACTCCTAACACATTATACTCCTAACACATTATACTAACACATTATACTAACACATTATACTAACACATTATACTAACACATTATACTAACACATTATACTAACACATTATACTAACACATTATACTCCTAACACATTATACTCCTAACACATTATACTCCTAACACATTATACTAACACATTATACTCCTAACACATTATACTAACACATTATACTAACACATTATACTCCTAACACATTATACTCCTAACACATTATACTCCTAACACATTATACTCCTAACACATTATACTAACACATTATACTAACACATTATACTAACACATTATACTAACACATTATACTCCTAACACATTATACTAACACATTATACTAACACATTATACTCCTAACACATTATACTCCTAACACATTATACTAACACATTATACTAACACATTATACTCCTAACACATTATACTAACACATTATACTAACACATTATACTCCTAACACATTATACTAACACATTATACTAACACATTATACTCCTAACACATTATACTAACACATTATACTAACACATTATACTCCTAACACATTATACTAACACATTATACTCCTAACACATTATACTAACACATTATACTCCTAACACATTATACTCCTAACACATTATACTAACACATTATACTAACACATTATACTCCTAACACATTATACTAACACATTATACTCCTAACACATTATACTAACACATTATGATCCTAAATCGCATTATACTAACACATTATGATCCTAAATCGCATTATACTCCTAACACATTATACTAACACATTATGATCCTAAATCGCATTATACTCCTAACACATTATACTAACACATTATACTCCTAACACATTATACTCCTAACACATTATACTAACACATTATACTCCTAACACATTATACTCCTAACACATTATACTAACACATTATACTCCTAACACATTATACTCCTAACACATTATACTCCTAACACATTATACTCCTAACACATTATACTCCTAACACATTATACTCCTAACACATTATACTAACACATTATACTCCTAACACATTATACTCCTAACACATTATACTAACACATTATACTCCTAACACATTATACTAACACATTATACTCCTAACACATTATACTAACACATTATACTCCTAACACATTATACTCCTAAATCGCATTATACTCCTAACACATTATACTCCTAACACATTATACTCCTAACACATTATACTAACACATTATACTCCTAACACATTATACTAACACATTATACTCCTAACACATTATACTAACACATTATACTCCTAACACATTATACTAACACATTATGATCCTAAATCGCATTATACTCCTAACACATTATACTAACACATTATACTCATAACACATTAT
>CM062479.1:2730795-2733295 GCA_031479575.1 Coregonus ussuriensis | reverse complement strand
GGAGAGTCAGGGAGAGGAGATGAGATGAGAGTAGAGGAGAGGAGAGGAGAGGAGAGGAGAGGAGAGGAGAGGAGAGGAGAGGAGAGGAGAGGAGAGGAGAGGAGAGGAGAGGAGAGGAGAGGAGGCAGTAGTATCCTGTTCAGATGCTGACTTTTCCTGACTGCACTTGTTTAAAACAGGAATGTGATGAAGGCTGAAATATGAGGCTGACGAATGGAGGGCGAGTCATCTGAGACATGGCATTGGCTGTGGGAGCACTGTGCTTGCCTGAAAGAGAGAGAGAGAGAGAGAGAGAGAGAGAGAGAGAGAGAGAGAGAGAGAGAGAGAGAGAGAGAGAGAGGGGGAATGACATAGCGAGAGAAAGAGAGAGAGAGAGATAGAGAGAGAGAGAGAGAGAGAGAGAGAAAGAGAGAGGGAGGGAGAGAAAGAGAGACTATAGATGGAAGGAAAGTAGTGTCGAAACCTACCAAAAAACAATTAGGCAACAACAAATTCAATCCCTTTTAGACAACTTCCTGGACAAAACGTTCCACTGTAATAGTGAAGGTGTAAACTTGGCAGTAGAAAACCTAAACTATATATTTGACCTCTCAGCTTCCCTATCAAATCTAAAAATCTCTAACAGAAAACCAAAGAAAAGTAACAACAGTGACAAATGGTTTGATGAAGAATGCAAAAACCTAAGAAAGAAATTGAGAAACCTATCCAACCAAAAACATAGAGACCCATAAAACCTTAGCCTACGCCTTCACTATGGTGAATCACTAAAACAATACAGAAATACACTACGGAAAAAGAAGGAACAGCATGTCAGAAATCAGGTCAATGTAATTGAAGAATCCATAGACTCTAACCACTTCTGGGAAAATGGAAAAACACTAAACAAACAACAAAACGAAGAGCTATCTATCCAAAACGGAGATTTATGGGTAAACCACTTCTCCAATCTTTTTGGCCCTTTAACAAAGAACAAACAGCAAAAAAATATACATGATCAAATGCAAATCTTAGAATAAACTATTAAAGACTACCAGAACCCACTGGATTCTCCAATTACATTGAATGAACTACAGGACAAAATACAAACCCTCCAACCCAAAAAAGCCTGTGGTGTTGCTGGTATCCTCAATGAAATGATAAAATATACAGACCACAAATTCCAATTGGCTATACTTAAACTCTTTAACATCATCCTTAGCTCTGTCATCTTCCCCAATATTTGGAACCAAGGACTGATCACCCCAATCCACAAAAGTGGAGACAAATTTGACCCCAATAACTACTGTGGGATATGCGTCAACAGCAACCTTGGGAAAATCCTCTGCATTATCATTAACAGCAGACTCGTACATTTCCTCAGTGAAAACAATGTACTGAGTAAATGTCAAATTGGCTTTTTACCAAATTACCGTACGACAGACCACGTATTCACCCTGCACACCCTAATTGACAAACAAACAAACCAAAACAAAGGCAAAGTCTTCTCATGCTTTGTTGATTTCAAAAAAGCTTTTGACTCATTTTGGCATGAGGGTCTGCTATTCAAATTGATGGAAAGTGGTGTTGGGGGAAAAACATACGACATTATAAAATCCATGTACACAAACAACACACACATTTCTTTCCACAGGGCCGTGGGGTGAGACAGGGATGCAGTGTAAGCCCCACCCTCTTCAACATATATATCAACGAATTGGCGAGGGCACTAGAACAGTCTGCAGCACCCAGCCTCACCCTACTAGAATCTGAAGTCAAATGTTGACTGTTTGCTGATGATCTGGTGCTTCTGTCACCAACCAAAGAGGGCCTACAGCAGCACCTAGAACTTCTGCACAGATTCTGTCAGACCTGCCCACAAAATGAGGTGGAAACTGAGCTGCACTTCCTAACCTCCTGCCAAATGTATGACCATAATAGAGACACATATTTCCCTCAGATTACAGATATCCACAAAGAATTTGAAAACAAACCCAATTTTGATAAACTCCCTTATCTACTAGGTGAAAAACCACAGTGTGCCATCACAGCTGCAAGATTTGTGACCTGTTGCCACAAGAAAAGGGCACCCAGTGAAGAACAAACACCATTGTAAATACAACCCATATTTATGTTTATTTATTTTCCCATTTGTACTTTAACTATTTGCTCATCGTTGCAACACTGTATATATACATAATATGACATTTGATATGTATTTATTATTTTGGAACTTCTGAGTGTAATGTTTACTGTTAATATTTATTGTTTATTTCACTTTTGTTTACTATCTACTTCACTTGCTTTGGCAACGTTAACATACGTTTCCCATGCCAATAAAGCCCTTAAATTGAAATTGAATTGAATTGAGATAGATAGAGAGAGAGAGAGAGAGAGAGAGAGAGAGACAGAGAGACAGAGAGAGAGAGAGAGAGAGCGAGAGAGAGTGAGAGAGCGAGAGAGAGAGAGAGCGATAGAGAGAGAGATAGAGAGAGAGAGAGAGAGACAGCGAGAGAGAGAGAGA